>VZTV01100092.1:15854-53612 GCA_013400875.1 Anhinga rufa
TGATGGGAGCAAGAACTGGCAGGGGGCGAGTGAGGGACAGAGCGAGGAGGGAGCGGAGGGAAAGCGAAGCCCCAGGGGCTCAGCCCCCCCATCCGCAGGGATGCTGAGCCCCCCCTCCGCAGGGGCGCCGCGGCTGACCCGGGGCGACGGCGGCGGGGGTGCGGTGGGGACGGACACACGGGCACACAGACACACGGACCGCCCCGCCCCACGCGTGCTCCCGGCCCGCCCCCTCCGCACTACAACTCCCGGGGAGCCCCGCGCCGCGCGTCAGGCGCCCGCGACGGGACGGGCCGGGCCGGGCCGGGACGGGACGGGACGGGACGAGCCGAGCCGAGCCGGGACGGGCCGGGACGGGACGGGACGGGACGGGCTCAGCACCGCCGCCATGCAGGTGAGCCGAGCCGAGCCGAGCCGAGCCGAGCCATGGGGGGGTCCCGGGCAGGGGGGCGGCGGGGCCGGTGTGCGCCCCTGCCACGGCCCCGCAGCCCCGCCGCTGCAGGGGCTGGGCTCAGCCCGGCTTTCCCGTAAGTCAGCCCTGGAGCCCCGCACCTCCCTGCGGACAAGCGCTGTTTAAAGGCTGCGGCATCGCCATTCACCCCCCGGCGTCGCAGCCCCCTGCCAGAGCTTCGCCGCGGGCCCCCTTTCGCCCCCTCTTCACGCCGTGCCCCGGCCGGGGCTGCGGCGGAGCCTGCCAGCAGCGGTGGCTCCGGGGAGCTGCGCCTCGCACCCCGGTGCCGCTTGTCCCCAGCCCGAAGGCTCCCCGCCACCCGCTCTCCCATCGCCTGCTGCCCCGTCACCCGCGGAGGGGCTGTTGCGGGTGGGGGTTTACACCAGGCACTCAAGCTCAAGTCAGGGCTTAAACCATCACCCTTAAACCATCACGCCTTAAACCATCACCCTGAGGCAGGTTTGCTTCGTGCTCTGAGCTCCGACGCGGTGTTTAAGGCTCAACGGGTTCCCCCGATTTGCTGATACCAGCATCCCTGCGAGGTCCAGAGGGTGGCTCACGCCGGCTCCAAGGAGCATACTGGTGTGGGGACACCTCCCCGGGCCACTGTCCCCCCAGCGTGGGGCTGCAGCTTGGGCTGGCTGGGACAGTGTCTTGTTTGTCATCCTATTTTGCAAACCAGGGATCGGTGTGCTGCAGGAAGGCAGGCTCGTCCGGACGTGCAGGGCCGGGTGTCCCAGTCAGACCAGAGCAGCAGGTCGGGATGTGCCGGGCAGCCTGACACTGGTCTGCACAGGCACTGCTGGGTTTTCACTTAACAGCAAAGAGTAACCCCAAAAGTGCAGGAGATTAAGCCACTAAACACACGTTGTGCACACAAGCAGAGGCAGCGCGGGATGTTTTTCAGCAGCTTTATTTGCATGTGTGAATACCTGCAAGGTGCGGAGGAGGAGCTGGGCGCAGCCTTACCCGGCCCCTGCTGCGTGGACAGGCGGGTGAGGACAGGACCACGTCCCTCCAACCAATATCCCTGGGCCTCTCGCAACTCCCCAGCAGCGTAATTCCCTTCTTGCAAAGAGTGCAGAGATTTTTAGGACTTGCCCTCTTGAACTCACCCAGCAAGATGCTGTCTCCAGAGAAATCGCACTATAACATCGCTATAGGAGAGGAGCGAGGGGCCATTGGCCCAACAAGCATCGTTTTGGCCTCATGGCCACGCTGGGTACCTGAAGACACGTGGCTTCGCCCCAGGCTGGGAAACCTGGTGCAGCGGAGGGGATCTTCTGCCGGTCCCTTCTGTTCTCCTGTCCCTAAAATAGTTACCTCCTCCTTACACTGCACTGCAGACTTGTAGGTGAAGCCTGCAAAGGAGAAATAATTTCATTTAAAGGCTAATTATCATTAATCCAATGCCAAAGGAAGCTTAAAAGCATGAGCCAGTTAACGTGCTAATGTGCTTTGGGTAACAAGCTGCCGAAGGGTATAATTAGAGTCCGTCTGCGGCATGGACACCCAGTTATTGGATGGTATTTCTGGCCAAGGCTGGTCCTGTCGACTGCATCTGCTGGTGTCAGTAATGGGTACACATGGCCACAGGCAGGTCGGTGTGGCAAGGAAGAGAGCATGAGCCCTGCAAACCTAGAGAGATTCACCAAAGGGAGGAGGAAAAAAAACCCCAAACCAAAATTCCATTTTTTTTTGTGGTAAAACAAGCAAGACTTGGCAGCTGTGGCATCAGCTCTGTAGGTGGGTTTGTTACACAAGAGCAATTTCAGCATGATAAAGGGGGTTTGATGCCTTTATAGGTCCCAGCAGCCCCAGGTCAGACAGACAGACAGTGCTTGGACCAATGCTCCTCTGCCAGGGAGGCATCCCTGGACCAGTCACCCTGATGCCCATCATCAGGCGGTCACGCTTGTGACTCTGGGTGCTTTGGCCTGTCCCAGCGATGCAGGAGAAACCCCAGGGAGGCAGAGGAAAGCAGAGGGTGGCTGGGCTCTGACCATCAGCGGGCTTTGCTTCAGGCTGCGGATGGTGTCCACCAGCCTCCACCTGTCTCCCACAGACTTTCCCTTCTCAAATCCATGTTAATCAAGTCCTGGGCTCGTCTCTCTTTAACATAGGGGTAAACTCTGTTTTTTTTTTTGCCAGCCTGGACACACACAGGAGCTGCTGCTAGAGGTGAAAATTGTCCTGCTAGAAGTCAAGGGAGGAGTTAAGCCCAGTCAGTGTGACTGATTTTCAGTGCAAGTTCCTCTTTCCATTTCAGGATTTGGGGAAAAATAAATTGCCCCATTTGGTAAAACCCTGGCTGAGCATCAGCATCTGGGCTCAGCCCTCGGGGTGCTGGGTGCATGGACCCACTGAAGATGCAGGCACCCCCACCCCTGTCTGCCCCATCACCCCAAGCCGGTTCCTAGCGCTGCCCTCTCCTTGGCTTCTCTTCCAGATGTCCTTCTACTTCTCGGACACAGCAGTGCTGCTTTTTGACTTCTGGAGCGTCCACACCCCCACAGGTAGGCTGCCAGCCCTGGCCTGACCCCAAGACATCCGTCTGTCTGTCTGTCCATCCACCACCACAGAGACCTGTGCTTTCTGCCTGGGGAGAAGGATGCGGGGCAGAGAAACAAAGAGTGGCTTTGCATTTCTGCCAGTAGCAGTGTTAGCGATGGGCTGGGAGTGGGGGGAGCAGGGCTCCCCCCCAGCATTAACGCTGGGGCACTTACTGCATGGGGGGGCCAGGGCACAGCCGTGATGGGCTCCACTTGCCCCAGAGCTTGGAGGGCGCTGCCCATTTTTGGCTGACCCTCTCCTACCCTGATGAGCAGTGCCGTGCCCTGGTAATGCCCCAGGGACAGGTTGATCCTCCTAAGCTGAGAGCAGCCGGCCGGGAGGTGTGGGAAGCACCCCCCCGGGCCTGCCAACCCCCCTAGGTCACTTAGTGATGGCTCAGCTTCCCATTTTCTTTTACAGTCTTTTTTTTTTTTTTTTAATTATTGTCCCAGCATCATATTTTAACACCCACGTTTTTGTGGAGTAGATGCAAAGATGCTTATTTTTTTCAGAGCAACCCCCTCCAAAAAACACTCCCTAGGAATTTAGAGGGGGAATTGGGCTAAATACACCATTTCCCAAGGCTTCACAAACCTGCTGCCTGTCGCTCCAGCCCAACAGGAGCTCTAACAGGAGCCCTCTTGTTCCCTCCACCTTATCCCATGGATATGCCCAAGCGCTGCATGCCAGCACCCAACGCCCCCACACCCCACCTCCCACCGGTGTGCAGCGATGGGCAGCGGCAGGGTGTTTCTTGTGCAGGGATGGCGCTCTCGGTGCTGGTGATCGTGCTGCTGTCGATGCTTTATGAAGCCGTCAAGATGGGCAAGGCCATGCTGCTGCGGCGGGCGCTGCTGGCTCTGCCCCGCAGCCTCAGCCAGGAGTCGCTGGCAGAGCCGGAGGAGGGGGGCACTGGCCCTGCGCAGGGCAGGTACCACAGGGCCCCCTTCGCACCCGGCCGGTGGGGCCGTAGCGGGGCTTGGGGATGGGTGTGTGGGCCCTGGGCCAGCTCAGGAAGGGAGAAAGGCTGTAAAGAGGCAGCCATGGAGTAATAGGCTCCCAGGAAAGAGGTATGTGTTCAGCCTTGGGAGGTGGCCCCAGGGGCATCCCGACCCCTCCAGGTGCTCTGGGAGATGTCCAGGGCATTTTTCTGCTGTCTTAAATGCTCACATTCCTCCAGGAGCCACCATGGGTGCAGGAGGGTCCTTGTGGTTTGGGGATGGACACAAGCAGTGGCTCAGGCACTGCAGCAAGGCTGGCCTGGGCTTTTCCTTCCCAGCACAAGCCATTGGAGCCAAGCCCTGGGTTTTTCCTCTTGTATTTAATCCCAGACCATGCCTGAGTTTGTGTTTACTGCCAACCTCTTAATAATATCCTCCCCATTCCTTTGGAGTAGAATTTCCCCCTACGCTGCTGTTTGCAGCCCCCGTACCTCTCCCCACTCCCCAAACCCATCTCTGGCTGCTCTGGGATGCTGGGGCGGGGAAGATGCCGGCCGCCCCAGCCCCTCACTGACGGGGTTTCCCATCTTCTTCCACAGGTGGTTTCGGTACCATGTCAGCCAGACGCTGTTCCATGTGGTGCAGGTGGTACTGGGCTACATGGTGATGCTGGCTGTCATGTCCTACAATGCCTGGATCTTCCTTGGGGCCATTGCAGGCTCCACACTGGGCTATTTTGTGGTGTACCCCCTGCTTGGTCGGGGCTAGGCATCCCCCCGGGATGGTGGGTGATGTGCTCCACACCTCCCACTGCTCTGTCTGGAATAGCTGCTATCACTTCTGTTGGGTCTGTCCTTGTCCCCGTGCTGTGCAGGATGCAGCACCCCAGGGACTTGCTGCGGGGACCCTTGGTGCTGGCCCAACTCGGATGGGGGGCGCTGGGAAGGGGAGCCCCATGGTCAGCATCCTGCCACGCTGCCACTGCCACTGTCCTCGGCTGGTGGCTGTCCCCTGGCTCTCAGGGAGCTTTGGCCAGGTGATGACAACGGGGGGGATGCCAGGCATTTCCTTCCCCCCCACTTTTCGGGGGGGGGTTCATCCTGGCTGAAACATGAATGGTCCAGTGACCTGCTGGGGAAAGGGACATGCTGGGAACAGGGACCCCTGCCCTCCTGCCCAGAGCTGCCCTGCACCAAGCCCCTCTTCACACAGTGCCTTCTGGGGATAATGGGGGTCCTGCCGCCCCCCCCCCACCTCCGTCCCCCATCCAGTGCTGTGCTTCAGGGTTGGGGTCAGCGTAGTCCCCGAGCTGCCGGTGTGACTGTGCCGAGGGGAAGCTGCTACTGCAGGTGCCTCTTGCTGCTTTCTTGAGACACCCTTTTAAATAAAATCATCTCAGCCGTTTGGCTCCTGGCTTGTGTTGCTGCTGGGTGATCTCAGGATGTGACACTCCCTGTCACAGTGGGAGTGGGGACCCCTCCAGCACAGCCCCAGGGAGATGGTTCAGGAATAAGGACAGCCTCCTCTGGCTTTAAATAAAGCTTTTCCATTTTATTAATTATTATAAGCACATTTTTAAACATTTGTATAACTTTCTTAATAAAATATCCTGGAAGAGACATGTTTTAAGTTCCCACAGCAAGGCACTTTGGGGGGCCTCCCCATGTGGGTTAGGCTGGGCACCCCCCTTCAGAGGCAGAAACAGCGGCACCTAAAGTACAGGCGAGTGTTGGGGTGCTAGTCCCTGCTGCGTGCAGGGACACACGTGTCTCACGCTCACGAGTCCTGCCAACCCCACAAGCTCAGGGGCTCTTCACATCTCTGCGTGGGGGCTGTGCTGGTCTCGTCGCCCTCCCCACAGCAGGCAGGGCTGCTGTGTGTGTCAGCAAACCACTGCTAAGGCACCAGCTCTTTGCCCAACCAGGTGCCAAAACCTGCAAAGCCTGAGAGCCGGAGAAATCATCCATGCGTGGTGCTGGGGAGCTTCAGAGGGTAAGAGCTGGGGTCCCTGCACTGCACGGCGAACCTGAGCCTGGAGGCAGCCCAGTCCTGCCAGGCAAGGCTGGAGACATTGTGTGAGTGCCACCTTCCACTCTTAAGTTTTTACTCTGAAGTTAAATAGCTGCTGGAAGACCCCAGGGTGAGGGTGGCTGGGTGATGGGTGCTGGGTGCCGTGAGCCCAGCCTGGGTGCCATGAGCCTGTCCCAGCTCTCGCCCAATCGGCAGCGGTTCGAGCCACTCAGTATTGCTGTATTCTCGCCATGTCCATGGCTGCCGTCATCTTTTTCCATCATCCCCTGTGCCCGCTGCTCCCACTGGCACTCCCAGAGCCGGCTGGGTGGGATGGCGATGGGCAGGCTCCCAGGAGACCCCCAGGCTGGGGCAGGGGAAGACCCGCGGGGCAGCCGGAAGCATCCTGCACACCCATCCATAGCGGGGTTCATGCCAGCCCCCCAGCACCCCAGGCTGTTGTGCTGGGGGGGTGGATAAAAGCATCTCTTCAGTAGAAAAGAAGACAATAAGGCAGAAGAAGGACAGAGCAGAGAGCAGGGGGTGCCCTGGGCCTGGCCGGGGCCTCCCCCAGTCCGACCCAGTTAGGACGACTTGGCTGTGGCCAGCCCTGTGCAGCAGTGGGGACCACCCCCCCCCACCCCCCGCCTAGGCAATAAGGTCTTGGTGTTTCCCATCCCCTCCCTCACCCATGGCACTGCTTTCCAACCCTGGCAGCACCGCGGGTCCTATTCCCCCTACCCCAACCCCCGGCGTCACCGGGGCCAGTCCACGGCGGGGGGTGGCCCGGGGCTAGAACTCAGTCTGCACCCCCTCGCCACTCTCCGTCGTGCCCATGGGCTGCGGGGGGCTGCACTTGCCACCTGGGGGGGCCACCTCCTTGCCTGTCTCCTTGTCACTGAGCTGGTGGCAAGCCATCCCAACAGACGGTGATGGGGTCTCGGCTCCGGGTGCGGGTGATGGGGGTGTGCCGTGGGGCGCCCTGGCCTCTGACGGGGCATCGGCTCTGGGTTTGGGTGATGCTGGTGCTGCGTGTTGCACGCTGGCCCCTGATGGGACATCAGCTCCGGGCACAGGTGATGCTGGCAAGGGTGATGCTGGTGCAGCATGTGGCACCCCAGACTCTGATGGGACCTCAGCTCCATGGACAGGTGATGCCAGTGTGGCGCAGTGCACCCCGTCCCCCTCACCGGCTGGACCTTGGGGGGCATCACCTGGGACAGACCCTGCCACCACTGCCACCTCCTCAGTGGCACTGCTCTCCTGCGTGGTGTCGGTACCATTCGTCAGCTGCTCCTCTGCCTCAACGCTGTCCTGAAGGCTCTCCTTCGCCAGTGCCTCCCGGATCTTCTCCACCCCATCTGGGGAGCTCGGCGGTGCCCCAGGGTCTGGCTCCTCTGGCTCCCGTGGCTCCGGGGAGCTGGGCTGCAGCTCATAGGGCAGGACCCCCTCATCATCTTGGATCATTGACACCACTTGCTTAGCTCTGCGGCGCTTGTCAGCAGCTGGTTCGGCCTCGGGCTGCCCGCTGTACTCCTCACCCCAGTCGATGGGGATGCCCTCACCCAGGAGGTGCAGGTTGGGATCACTGTTGTGCATGACCATGCTGTCGCGGTACAGGTTGTGCTTCCGCTGCACAGCCGCCTCCTTCACAGCTGAGGGCACCGAGAGAGATGTCAGATGGGCCACAGGCATGGGGCAGCACCTGCCAGGTTTGGGCACCTCTCCCAGCTGCCCCCTTGGGTGCAGGGTGCAGGGAGAGATGTCTGGAGCCTGGCAAAGGGCTCAGCACCCCACCCACCACTCAGCCTTGCCAGTGGGAAGGCCAGGTGGGAAAGCTGCTCCTGGTACAACCCCAACACCCTGCATGGCATCACCCCTCTTCATACAGCCCCTCAGCACCCTGCACAGGGTCACTCTTCCTTGTATAGCCCCCAGCACGCTGCTCGGGATCACCCCTTCCTCGTAGTCCCCCAGCACCCTGCACAGGGTCACACCTCCTCATAAAGCCTCAGCATCCTCCATGGTGTCACCCTCTCCTCGTACAGCCCCCAGCACCCTGCCCAGGGTCACCCCTCCTTGTATAGCCCCCAGCACCCTGCTCAGGATCTCTCCCTCCTCCTATGGTTCCCAGCACCCAGCACGGGCCCTCCAGGTGCTGCCAAGCCCAGGCTTGGTTTACACCCACTCCACCCACCCCCAGAGTGCTGGAGCCCCCCTTGGGCTCAGAGCTGAGCAGGTCTAGGCTCCCTGGAGATGCAGGACCCTACCTTGCATGATGTCTTTCATCACCGACTGCAGCACAACCTCCTCATAAGTGTTCTCCACCAGGATGAAGCTGGCAAAGTCCTCAAAAATCAGCTCCTGAAACTTGGCTAACTCCTGCCACAGGGAAGAGGTCGCTCAGCCCATGGGGATGGGAGGGAGGGATGCTCCAGCCCCTCCACAGGGGAGGTGGTCCTTCCCCCCCCCCCAAACTTTAGCCTCTTACCCCTTTGCAGGTCGGTGCCAGCTTTTTCAGCAGGAAGGGGATGGTGATCTGCAACAGGGCCTCCCTGAAGAACTTCTTCCGCACAGTGCTGCTGTCATAGTCATATTTCTGCAGGGCAAGCAAGAGGGCAGCCCTGGGTCAGTGAGGGCTGCAGGCTGGCTTTTACAGTGATGCATGTGGTCAGAGGAGACCTGGCTCCTCCAAGTGATTTCCCACTCACCTGTCCCACATCCCAGCAAAATGCATGAAAATCTCAATATAAAGAAGTATTTCCCCAGAAAACTTTTGTTAAAATTGTTAAGGTTACTCCTGGCCTCGTCCCCGGGCTGCTGGCCCTTGCAATGAGGCCACTGAAGGCCACCAAAGGCCCTGACCCACCACCCCTCACCTTGAGCACCCTCTCGAGGATACGCTGGATGGACTTGCACAAGTCATCTTTGCCCGGCTGCTTCCCAAGATCCTGATGGAGCAGCGTCTCGAACGTGTACACGGCATCGTCCATTTGCTGTGAGCAGAGGCAAACAGTCAGCACCCGGGGGGGCACCAACCATGGGGGTGGGCAGCAGGCTGCTTTGGGGCACTGCCACACCAAGATAAGCCTTCACATTTGCAAGGTCCCCGGCATCCCAGCATGGCAACCAGACTCCACCCCAAGGACCAAGGATGCTGGAGGAGAAGGATGCCCAAAGGGGGTTTGCACCCTTCCCCTTCTACATCCCACTCCAGGTTTGGCTGGATCAGATCCCAAAATAGGGCTACTGGCCTTGCTGGTGCCGGTAGGCTCAGTGGCAAAGGGGCAGCTGTGCCACGACACCCAAGCCTGGGTGCTGAGTCCAAGTTGGAAGGGTGCCCCACACTGCTTCCCACCCATGGGCTCCCTCCCTGCTTGGGCTCCAGATGAAAGGGGATGGCCAGGTTCATCATACACCCCTAGCTGGGTGTCAACGACGTGAAGACCTCTGAGACAGGATGGAGATCCTGGCCAAATCCCTGCCTGGGTTGGACTAGCCTGGGTTCCCTGCTCTGCCTCTGCTCCCCAGCCCTCTGCGCTCAGCCTGCGGGGACAGAGGAGGACCCCAGTCCCTGTCCCACCTGTCTCATGTGGATCTGGGCCCTCTGCTTGAAGACGGACGTGCTGGAGACATCGAATCGCTGCTGAAGGCCCTCCAATTTCAGCTGGTCCATCTTCTCATAGCATGACTGCATCTTGACGGGGTGGAAGGCCAGGTGGGAAAGCTTCTCCATGTACTGGGGATAAAGCTGAGCTCAGCAGGGCAGGATAGCCTCTCTGCACATTTGGGGCTGCGACATGCCACCCCACACCAGGCATGGCAGGATGCACCACCACACAGGCTTTATCCCCATGTATTTTCTCAGCCCAGGGTCCCCCAGTGCCATTCCCACCAGGGACAGCAGCAGGACTGGCCCTACCACCCCCAAGCCTGCCGGCCAGCAAGGAGCATCGCCAGGTCTCACCTCCGCCAGCTTCTCCAGGCCACCCTCGTTGACGATGTTCATGTTCATGTCCGTCACCTCCTTGAAGAACACCTCCCGCACCTCAGCAAAGCCCTGGCTTGTGGGGGTCATCAGGGCCTCCAGGATGGAGGAGATGTAGGGCTGGACGTGATTACGGACACAGACCTCCGCTTTGGGGAGGACGAACCCTGGGCAGAGAGCGGGGGTACGCATGGTGAGGGTCCTCCATTGCCCTTCCTGCTCTGCAAATCAGGCTTAAACCCACCCTAGGGAGGAGGACCTGCCCCTGTCCCCAGATCCCTCCAAGAGAGGTCTCCCAGACTGGCAGGACAATGCAAGGGGTGCTTGCAAGGGGCCCTCAGTCTGTATTGAACCTGTTCCTCCCCCACTGCCTTGACGGGGCAGGTCACTGCCCACCTTGTCCCCCACCACCTGGGACAATCCCAGTGAGGATGCACATCCTGGCCACTGTGACTGTTGGCACCCCAGGAACAGCCACACCTCGGTGAAACAATGGTGAAGCCACACCAGGAGCCAGTCACAGACACAGCCGCACACATCCATGTCCATGTGTCTCCCCGCAGGGCTGTACCTCGGATCTTGCTGGCCAAGTGCTCCTTCGAAGTGATGATCTGGTCCATATCCGTGCGGATGGTGCTCTCCATCTGGGGCCGCTCCTGTTCACACTTGGCCATCACTGCATCATACTGAGCCTTGGTCTGCTCATAAACCATCCTATAGACAGCATCTGAGATCTGGTGAGAGAGAGATGGGGTGGTCAGCTCCCCCACACACCTCCTTCCGCCCCCACTAACCATCACCTCCAGCACCAGATGTCTGCAGGACCTGTCGAGCCTTCGCCCATGCCCTGACCGGACCCCTCCTCCCAGCCTGGCAGTTGGTTTTCCATATCAGGGACCCCCCAGCTGGGTGAAATGAAGGCCCCGTGGTGCAGAAGCTGCGTTGGAGTGGTGCCCAAGGGGCAGAGAGCTGAGCACTGCCTCCATCAGCCAGTGTGCCCTAGGCAGGTCTGGGGATGCTGGATGTCCGGGAATGCTGGCAGTCCAGGCAGGAGAGCCCCTGGCCCCATTTGAAACCTGTGCCCTGCCCCACTCAACCTGCCCAGGGTCTCAGGAGCCAACCCCATGAGCAGGATGGAGCTTCTCGCTGAGGCTTCATGCTCACTTTGCAGCCAAATGCCATGATTTCAGGGCTGGTGGAAGGCAGAGCCGCCCCCCTCCCTCCCTCGGGCTTCCCAGCTTTGCAGCTAAGACCACAGCTACTGAAAAAGCAGCATTTTTGTGTTTTTAGGCTGTTCCAGTGGCACATTATGAGCCTGGTGGTAATTATCTATCAGTTTTTAAGGTTTTAACAGGCAGTTTTGAACAGCCTTCAGTCTTTCGCAAGGGTTTGGGCTGGATTTAGCCTGTGCTGCTCTAAAAATGGCTTGCTAAATATAGCCGGGATGGGCTTCACTCCGGGGCCGGGCTTCCTCCTGTTTGCTTCCCTCGCCCCAGGGACACAGCAGCGCAGGCAAGGCTGCTAGCAGGGGCACAACGAGGAGCTTTAAAAAGCCACAGCGGAGAATAAGGATGGCTTCTTTGGCGGGGCCGGGAGAGGGGGTGACATGGTGGGTGTCGCTGGGTCTGACAGTCAGAAAAGCTGGCGGGCACTGAGCCCAGCGAGGAAGGGAGGTGGCAGCGTGGCCCCCAAAGCAGAGGCAGTGCAGGCAGGGGGAGAGCAGGCAATGGGGAGGGGGGTTCCCCCCCGGCAGCCCCAGCCCCACACCTGGATCCAGGTCCGCTGGCGTTCCTGAGCCTTGCCCTTCAGCCGGGGGCCGATGGTGGTCCTCAGCTCGGGAAGCAGCTCCTCCATCACCAGGTTGCTCAGGACCTGCGAAGGCAGGAGGCTTTAGGGACCCTGCTCAGCCCACACCCCACCATCCCAGCCTGGGGGGTGACAGGTCCTCACCTGGGTTTCATTGCCACACAGCATGTCCCAGGTGCCGTACTGCTCCTTCGACTGGCGGTACATGCGGACGGCATCTGTGAAGGCTGGAGCCTCCACTTTGGAGTCCTCGGAGATCCCTGGGGGGTTGAACAAGTGAGCAGCCCAGCACAGGGAGTGAGAGGCAGCCCAGCTGCTTGCAGCACCCCAGCCCATTTTTGCCGGGGGTCCCTTGCACCCCCCCACACCCTTGGACCCACACAAGGAACACAGGGCAGTCACTGGGACTGGGGGGATCCCATCCCAAGCCCCTGTCTCTAACTGGGCAGGGGGCAGCAGTCTCCCAGACACACCAGTAGCTGGGGAGCTCCAGCTGTCCGAGACTGATCCCCCCCAGAGCTGGACCAAGGGCAGGGAGGCACCCAGGAGCAGAGGCTTGGCAGGACAGGGGCTCAGTGACCCCCAGTGGTGCACGGGGACCCTGGGACTCAGCGAGCCCCAGTGGCACAGCAGGAGCAGGGGGACAGCAAACCCTGATGGTGCATGGGCATTCAGGGGCTCAGTGAGCCCCGATGGCATGGCAGGAGCAGGGGCTCAGCAGGATGGGGGGGCTTGGTGAGCCTCAATGGTGCATGGGGACCCAAGTGCTCAGCAAGCCCTGAAGGCACATCAGAAGTAGGGGTGCAGGATGGGGGACTCAGGTGTACGGGGACCCAGGGGCTCGGTGAGCCCCAAAGGCACAGCAGGAACAGGGATTCACCAGTATGGGGGCGCTCAGTGACCCCTGATGCTGCACAGGGCGCAGCGAGCCCACCAGCACTGCAGGACAGGGCAGCTGGGGGGTGCTGGAGGAAGGGGGGCCCTGCAAGGAGCGGTGCTGCTCGGCAGGAAGAGGAAAGCAGCCAAGAGGTTTCAGGGCTGAGTCAGGGCCCCATCCCCAAGCCAGCCCTGCAGGAGGCAGGCTGGGCTCTGGCTGGTTCAGCTGCCCCCGAGATGTCACTGCCGTGAGTCACCGCAGCACGCCTCACGGGGCCCAAGGGGACTCGGCCATTGCCCCCCACCTCCCGCAGCACCTACCCATAGGAGTGGCAGGGTGCTGGGAGCCCATGGCCATGTGCTGCGAGGAGGAGGAGATGTGGGCAGCGGACAGGCAGGACAGCCTGGGAGGCTGCTGGCACATGTCCCACACATGTCCCTGCCTTGTCCCAGCCTCTCCAGAGTCTGGCTGCAGAGGCACCTGCCAGCCAGAGAGAAACACTCCTGGGAGTGAGCCCCCCCTGTACCCCGACTCCCCTCCCCATGCCTGGACCTCTGGCGGGAGGGAGGTGGGATGGAACCGAGCCCCGGGTTGCAGGTGGTGGCTGTGCCCTGTGGCAAGGGGCACCCTGGCAGAGCCACCCTGCTCCAAGAGCATCCCCACAGCGATGACAGCGGAGGGTCACGGCACATCCCTGGACTGCCCAGCAAGCCAGCATGCTGGGGAGTTGCAGCGAGGGGTGGTTTCTCCCTTCCCAGGAGGGACAGCCTGGTGTAGTGAGCAGATCTTTTCCAATGCACACAGATTTTTCTAAGATGATTACATTTAACTCCAAGCCTAAGCAGCTTTTCCTAAGGGGCAGCTTATTATACAGGAGAAAAAAATGCTGAGAAAGTGAAGTCTGACCCTTTCTCAGTGCTTGGTGGGAGTGAGAGCCAGAGCAGGGCTGAGCTTTCAGGAGCCAGTGTTTCTCCATCCACAGCCCCTTGCATCTCAGCACCACCTCCCGGGTGGGACAGCCTGGGACAGGCTCCAGTCCCCTGCCAGAGCTGCTACGGCCAAACCTCACCCTCCAAATCATACAGACAGCGGGGCAGGATTCGCCCCCTGAGAAGCCAGCTGGATCTGCCCCACCAGGGCCACTTGTCCCTGGCTGAGGGGACCCGTCCCCAGCCCTGCACCCTGCCCAGGGACAAGCAGACGGCTGGTTGCAAGAAGCCACTGTACCACTTCACAGGGCAAACTTGATGAGTTTCCTTCATTAATATGCAGCTAATTAAGCACTGATCTGAGTTCCCCTTGTCAGGGATGGGAAGCAACCACCCAAGCCTGGACTGTATCCTGGAAAGGCTCCCAGGGTGACGGTATGAGATGCTACACTTCGACTTCTTCTAAGTCCACTTGCTCACAGCACAGGATAATCTCCTCTCACCAAGGGAATGGTGCTGAAGAAAAAACATGAGTTTGCTTTTTGCCCAAAACGCAGTTGAACAGGGCAGCCTGCCTGCAATAAGGGGCAAAACCAGTGGGGTGGGTGCTGCTCCAGCCCCTCGTGTCACCATGGGCAAGGGGCAATCTTAGAGCAGCCAAGGGCACCCAGGCTCCAGGGAAACCAGGCTGGACACCTTCTGTGATAGGAATGAAGTTGCATGTCCCTGGTCCTTACAGAAGAGCTGGTGTTACAAAAACAGTCTTAAAAAGGGAGGTGAAAATTCCCACACTAATCACAACCGGAGGCAGAAACAGAGCTTCTAATTTAGGAGAAAAAAAAAATGCTCAACAACAACAAAAGAGCTTTCATGGGATTTGAAACAGTATCTTGGACCTCGCAGGAGCAGTGAGGGGCAGAAATAGAGCTCAGGGGGGGAAGAGCCACCTCACAAAGAAACCCAGGCTGCAGAAATGAAGAAACTCATCAGCATGGAGCCTTCCCTGGGCCACTGCCCACCCCTGTAAGTTTTCTTCATCACATGCCGAGGAGGAGGAGAGCATTTAATGGCACAACCCTGGCTGGCAGTGGGGATGGTGGAGGGGCTCACATCTCTCCTCTCTCCCACAGCAGCGCCCAGCAGCCAGAGGGGATGAATAAATTAATAAGTTGGCTCTTTGTTAGTACAAGAGGTTGATTCCTCTTTTATTCGGAGCTGGTTTTGCTCGCAGTGCCCCGGCTTTGTGGGTCCAGCTAGCAAGCACAGGGGGTCCTGGGGTGCTGGACTACGTGTAGCAATGATGCTCTAGCAGCACCCCAGGAGGATGAGCAGCTGCGGGGGGTCACTGCAGCCACCCCCCACAGGAGCCCAGGCCCTGGGTGGGGCCGCAGGGACATGGTCATCCCGATGAGCTCAGATGGCCCCAGCTCACCATCAGAGCATGGATGTGTTTTACAGCAAGGAGCACCAAAAGAAAGGGATCTTAACAATGTTTATAAGTATCTGAAGGGCGGGTGTCAGGAGGATGGGACCGGACTCTTCTCAGTGGTGCCCGATGACAGGACAAGGGGCAACGGGCACAAGTTCGAACACAGGAGGTTCCACTTAAATATGAGGAAAAACTCCTTTCCTGTGCGGGTGCCAGAGCAGGGGCCCAGGCTGCCCAGAGAGGCTGTGGAGGCTCCTTCCCTGGAGCCATTCCCACCCCGCCTGGACGCGGTCCTGTGCCCCCTGCTCTGGGGGTGCTGCTCACGCAGGGGGCTGGACGAGGGGAGCTCCAGAGGTCCCTTCCAACCCCTACCGTTCTGTGATTCTATGATTCTGTGAAAAAGCAAAGCTTTCAGATTTAATCTAACATGGGAGGATGGAAACCCCCGCTGAAACCCAGGCTCTGGATCCAACTGTGCTCCCTAAACAGCAGCTCTGGCAAAACCGGGGCTACATGCAGCTCCCCGGAGAGTTAAAGAAGCACTAAAAAAATAGGCAGCATTGCTTTTTGCCCACTAAAAGACACGATTTTGAGCAGGTTTCAGCACTGGCACCTCCTTTGCCAGGAAACTTCTCGCCATCCAAGGCACCGCCGAGACCTGAGTCTCAGCCCAGGAGCACACAGGCCACAGCCAAGCAGGAAAATCGTGTTTTCCTGCCAGAGTATTGCTGATGTGGGAGGCAGGTCCTGCCTCCGCCTCGGCCCCTTGCAGCCCCGGCTGTCCTTGCTCGCCCGGGCGGTGCCGGCAGGGTGGGGAGCAGGACGGTGGGGCTGGGAATTTTGATGATTTTAATTACCAAATATTTTCTGCCTTGGGGTGGAAAATAGGCATCAGGACATCTCTTGAGCCAGGCTCCGCGTTGGTTCCTGCAAATGCTGCCTGCCCTGGTGCAGCCATCACGGTCCTTATGGGTGGTGGGACAAAGCTGGGTACAGGGGTGCACTGGGTGGCTGGATCTCTCCTGCTCCCCACCCTTGCTTGTGGAGAGGACGAGATGCTCAGTGATGCTCAACAACTCCAGTCAATTCCTCCTCTTGACCCCCAAATCATCTCCTTTGGCCCAAAGCGCAACCCAACTACCACAGGGTCCCCAACACCCTCTCCGGAGCAGGAGGACGATGCTCTCCCCACCCCAGAGCCCCTGTGCCCCCATGCCCAGCATCGCTCACCGTTGTTGCAGTGCCGCACACAGTCCTGGAAAACCGCCCGCCACTTCTCCTGCTCCTTGCCCGTCATCACACAGAAGTAATAGTGCCGGGCGTAGGGGTGCCAGAGGACGAGGGGGAAATCCGTGGGGCACTTCAGGATGGGGGAGTGCCCCGATTTGGGCGTCACGCCTGCAGTGGGGGAAGGATGCTTTGAGGAGGGGATGGGGCAGGACAGGGATGGGGAGGCTGCAGCGTCGAGGGTGTCCATCTCCCCCAGCAACTGGGGCTAGGGGTGCAGCAGGGGCACACAAGACCCATAGGCTCCTTCCCAGTGCCTTTGCTGTGAGTTCCACCAAAAACATGGGTCAAAAAAAGTGCAAAGAACCTCATTCTTCCAAAAAGGAAATCAGAAGCGGAAAAAAAAAATAAAATCATTATTTCCAGTGTTAAACCCCCTCCAGAGCTGCCGGCCTGACCCCACTGCCATTGTGCCTGTCCTTGAACCAGCAAAGGGCTCGCTGCCCTACGCGAGCTGTTTTAGCAGCTCCTGCCCCACTCCCTGGGGGCTGCCCTGGCCTTTAGGGACCCAGGGCAGGAGGACAGTGAGTGGGGTGGTGGTGGCCAGTCCTCCTGGTCGCCTGGATGGAGGAGCAGGAGCTGCTGACTTCGCCCAGCACTCTCTGGGAAAGGGAGGCAGGAGCAGCTTGGGGCAGCTCTCATGGAGCCGCAGACACCTTTCCCTTCCTTCCCTGGCAGCTGCGCAGGACCCGAGCAGCAGATACCTCACACTGCACCCTACGCCCCATGGGGGAAATGCACCCTACAGCCCCACACCCAAAAACCACCCTTTCCCAAAGGTCTCAAGGGATGCCCACACCCCAAAACCACCCCTTCCAGAAGGTCCCCGGGGATGCTAGACCCCAAAACCACCCCTTCCAGAAAGTCCCCAGGGATGCCGCACCCCAAAACTGCCCCTTCCAGAAAGTCCACTGGGATGCCTACATCCCGAAATCACCCCTTCCCAAAGGTACCCGAGGGATGCCCAGCAGCATGCAGGCACGGGAGACCCCAAGCACCCCTCCTCACCCCACAGCCACCAGGACCACTCACCAGGCAGGCTGCTGTTCACCAGCTCCAGGTACTGGTCCACAGAAGTGAGGATCTTGTAGCCAGCACTGTTGATCAGTACGCGGGGTGGCAGCTCCCGTTCATAGGCCTGAGCAGAAAAAGATGGTCATGGATGATGAGGAGTACGGCCTCACCACCGCAGCGATGGGGTGTCCCTCTTATGAAGCTGCTCCCACCAGAGATGGGCAAAAGGGTGATGCCCCTCACCAGTTTGTTCTCGTAGAGGATCAAGCCATAGTTGTGCGGGACCACACAGAAGCGGTTCCTCCACTTCTTGTTCTCTTCAATGTACTGGAAGAGGTTGCCCGAGTAGATGACATGGTCCTCCAGTGGGACCTGCAGGGAGGAGACATGTGGTGGGTGGCACGGGGTGGGCAGGGAAGGGGCAGCTGGGTACCCCTCCTTCTGATGGCCACAGCCTGGCTCGGGGAGCTCAGCAAGGTCCGTTTGTGGTGCTTTGGGTGGGATTTTCTGCACTAGGGCTATGCTGAGGGTCTCCAATTTCACCACTGGATTATCTCCTATAGCATTGCAAATTTTGGTGCCTGAAGGGGTGCATCTGGGTGACAACCTGGGGGTTTCCACATGCACAGCCCTAGAAAACCTCAGAGGGGCTGCTCACACAGCAGTCACACGTGGTGGTGTTCACTGTGGTGGTGGCTGCACCTCTGTCCTTGGCATCTCCTTCCTGGGAGATACACCAAGCTCTGCTGAGCAACCTGAGCTCTCCTGGCCAAGCAGCAGGTTGGAGCAGAACCCTCCAGCAGCTCTTCCCAGCCCCAGCTACTGTGATTTCCCTGGCTTGGGGCAGGCGGGAGCAAGCGTGGTACTGGTCAGTAGTAGCCATCAACCAGAAGGTCCTGCCAGGGTGCAGGTCAGAGGCAAGCTGCAGATAGTGGGAACCAAGCCCTGCCCTAGCATGGTCTCCAGATGGGACATGGAAGAGGGAAAGCAAGAAGCCGCCCTGCAGAGCCCAGCACCAGATGATGTTTAAACGCTCTGGACTCCCCTCCAAACCCTACCATTCTGTGATTCTGTGTGACCAGCAAACAGAACAGGCTGAGGACATCCCACACCCCTGAGACCCCCCAAGCTGAGCAGCCCCTCATCGGCCCACACGCCAGCAGCGTTTAAGCCATCCCAAACACAGGCTGGCTGAGTGAGCCAAGAATTTGTCCCAAGTATTTTTATGATCCCAGGAACATAAACAAGAGCCAAGAGCTCTCGTGAGGGCAGGAGCGTGCAGCAGCCGCCTCTCCTGCCATGGCCACCCACCATCTACCACAGTGGCTGTCAGGAGGGACCAGCCAAGGCTTAGGTCCCACCATGCACCCAGCACCAGGACCTTCCCCTCTCCTCTCCCTGCTCTGTCCATCTCCTGGTTCACAGGCACCCCATTGGCTTCCCCAAGCGCCCCCCCCGCCCAGCTCCCCAACCCCACACCCCCTTGGGTGGCAGGGAGGTCTGAGGGCAGCTTGGCTCAGCAAACAGGCTGACAGCACCTCGTTGCTCCCTACTGCTTTCCAAAGTCCTTGGAAGGGGAAAAGAAAGTACAAAGCAAGCCCTGCAGGGCTGGGGGACAGCGGGAGCGATGAGAGCCTGAACCCCAAGGCCACCAGGGGGGATGGGGACAGAAAGGTGGTGCCAGCTCCAGCAGTCCCCATCAGCATCTCACTGGGGAAGCTCGTCCATGGAGAATCAGCCCATATAGACCAGCTTCAAAAACGCTGCCCAAGGCAGATGAAGCTGCATGGACCAACCCTGATGTGGGTCCAGGGGACCATCAGATGGGGAATGGCTGCTCACAGCCACCAGCATCCCAGGAGCCCCAGCCCTGTGGTGCAGCCATTCCCTCCTTGCACACCCACTCACCTCGGGGAGGCACTGAGGCGGCACCACCCAACCCCAGCAAATATTTGGGACAGGCAGGTATGAGCCAAATTGCTAGGCTGGGCAGGGAGGGGGCCGGGGAGCGCGGGCAGAGGGCCCCGCACTGCCTGCATCCCTGAGGCGGGGACGGGGAGCGATGGGGAGCAAGACCTGGGTCTGGATACGTCAGCTTTGGGGCTTGGCCAGGAGAAGCAGGAGGGGGTGTTATGAGAAAAGAGGATGCTCAGGGACTGTTTTTCAGGGGCACGTGAGGATGTTGGACCAAAGCTACGATGTGCACTGTCCCCACCACTGGCTGCGGACACCTGGGCTGCCGGAGGAACCAAAGGCAGAAACATTTATTCCTTGTTCTCATCGCTGCTGCTTCTTGCTGGCATTTCAGGTGCCTGAGCCACAGTTCGGACCCCAGCCCAACTGACCCTGCCCAGGAGGGCCTCCAGGCCCCAGTATCACTGCGGGAGCTGCCTCTGAGAACCGCATCCCCACAGAGATGGCAAAAAATAAGGTAAAAAATAAATAAAATAAAACCCAAATGCCAGTTTCCAGCTGGACCTGCCCAAGGACAGGGAGGATGCTACCCCGCATCTTCTTGACATCCACAACTTTTTTTGGCATATTTGGGGAGCGCAAAGCCCAGCTGGAGGAGATGCTCTCCCCAGCTCCTTGCAGAGCCACCCCACGGACATGCAGGCCCCCGCGGTGTTTGGAGCCGTGGTACATCCCGGCTGGAGGCTCTGCCTGTGCCCTGGCAGAGGATGGGCAGCAGACGGGACATCTCGCAAGAGGAATGTGCTATTTATACACTGGTGTTTTAAAAGACTTGCATGGCGTCCCTGACCTCCCCGCCTCGCCGCCATTCCTCAGACATTCCCGGGCTGCTTGCTGGAGATTTTTGATGAAGCAACCAACCTTGGGAGGGAGGTACCCCCCGGGGGGGCTGATGGCATCTGCCAAATTACGAGGAACCCAAGGGACGCCTTGCCGAGGACGCAGGGCACCCAGCTCCTGCCCAGGAACCTCCACACCTTTATTCTGCTCAACACACACAGCACCCAGGCAGCTTTCAGAGGAGATGGGGCATGTCCAGGTGCCTGGGCAAGGTGTCACCTTCATGGGTGAGCCAGGACAGCCGCTGTGAGCACCCAGGGCTCGAGTCTGATCTCATGGATGCAATCTCTAGATTTCTTAAAAAAACACGCCTTTGAGCCCCAGACAAAAGCAGAAGCCCATCCCCAGGTGCAATTGTATCTCCTCCTGCTTTCGAGGAGCAGCCACAGGACAGCAGCTCCACCAACCCAGCCAGGGAGGAACCCCAAACCCTGTCTGCCGGCGAGAAGCCCGGGCTGATGTGCATCTGCCTTTGGAGGCAGGAGGGGAGGGTAGGATCTGTCCCTGGGTGCTGGAGCCACAAGCAACAAAGGGGGGATGCTTGGAGACCTTTTGCTAGGCAGAAGATACATGGCTGCTGGATATCAGACTCGGAGCCACCTCCTCTTCCCTGGCAGGCGTCCCTGATCCCATGGGGGGTTTCCTACCACTCTCTGGACATTTGCCTGGGCTAGAGCATCGTTTGCACCCAGAAGCAGGAGGACAACAGCCCGGCACACCCTGCTTGGGACTTCACTGGGCACAAGAGGGTCCCAGGAGCTCCCGCCAGCCCTGGCATCAAGCACGGGGGCTGCAGCCAAAAGCCAGCCCTGTCCCTGCTTGCTGGGTGTGCTCGTTGCATAGGTTGGGAAAGAAAACCATCCCAGCCAGCCCCACCTGCGACATGGATGGTGCACAACACCATGGGGATGCGCTGGACCAGTGGCACAAGGGCTATATTCCATCCCAGCAGGGTGGGATAGGGAGAGGGATGTGCCCAGGCTTTAAGGAGGACATCAGTCGTTCACTGGGCATGGGGATGGAGCTCCCCACTGGCCCCAGGCTCCTCGTGCAGAGCTGGGCTCTTACCTTGCGGTGGAGCAGCTGGGCCTGCGGCCCTCCGTTGCCTTCGATCTCATAGCGGACGCTGTTGAAGAGTGCTACGCCGTACTGCTCCTTGTAGCACTGGCAAAACTCCCCCAGCACCTTCCCTGTCTTCTCTGCAACAGGAGAGCAGAGACACATTAAGCAGGGGCTGGATTCGGGGGTCTCCTTGCTGCAGACCTCCCCGGCACCCACTTGGACACCTTGCCCCCACCCAATACCTCCCACCACCCTCCTGCCTGCTGGAGCAGGCTTTGGTCCGGGGCCACACCCAAGCCCACCACCCTCCCCGTCCAGCCCAGGGACTAACTTGGGGTCAGGATGATCTGGTTTTTTGGCCTTTCACGTTAATGCCATGGATTCCTCTCCCTGGCAGGAAATTCCTGACATTAAGCTGCTTCCAGCCATGCTGACAGTTTCCCGTGCCTTGTGCAGCTCCTCGGCCCTGCTCCGATCGCCTCAGCCAGCTCAGGTTGGGGAGCAACCCCCCATTCCCCAGCCCCAAGCATCACTCACACTCCCCGACCCCACTGTGCCCCCACAAGGGGCATCCTACAGAGGGGCTGGGTGACTCCAGGCTCCACAGCCGGCAATGCTCAGGGCCATGCATGCAGCAGGGAGATTCGAATGGGAAAGGACAGCCCGGCCCCTAGCACACTCCCCATTTCACCCCCCTTGTCCCCTGCAAGGCAGGGACCCCCACCAGGACCCCTGCCTCCAGACCAGGGCGAGCCAGAGGTGCTGGGAGACCCTGAGCTGCCAGGTGCCCCCCTGCACCCCACACCAGAAGAGTTCCCCTCCATCCCACAGGCAGCCCTGAGGCAGCACCCTTCCCCAGCTGTCCTGCACCCCTCGATGCATGGTAAGAGGGAACATTGCAAATCCACCCCCAGCAGCAGGGATGGTGCTTCCTCAGCCAGAGGGTGGCAGCCACGGAAACCCCTTGTTCCTCCGAGGGCATCAGCCACAACAGGGGAACAGGGCTGTCCCCCCCAAACTCTGCCAGCATTGCTGCCCCATGTGCACTCTGCCCCACGAAGTAAACCCTGTCCCATGCAGGACCCTGACCCACCCAGCACCCTGACCTGCATGCACCCTACTGCATGTGTGCCCTGCCCATGCAGCAAACCGTGCCCCATGGAGCACCCTCCCCACCTAACTATGCCCCACACAGCACCCTGCCCTCTCCCCTCCCCACTCCAGCTCCAGACCCCACATGGGGCCTCTACACCAAAAACCCCATCACAAAGCACCACAGGTCTGAGGAGGCAACTTCCCCAGAGGAGCCTTTGGCACATGGGGCCTCTACTTTGAATTTCGCTCTCAACTTTGCCCCAGAGCCTGTGAGAAGTTAAGAATTTTGAGTTACCTCCAAATATTTCTGACCGCTCAGCCTCTGCCAGAGCACTGGTGATGGGCGCGGGGAGGAATGAAGCTGGCTATGCATCCCCAGTGCAGAAGCCAGCACGATGATGGGGGCGTGAACCCAGACAAAACAGACCCTCACGCCAGCCCTGGCACAGTTCAGCAGGAGCCAAAATCTCCAGCAGCAGCCGCCCTGGAGCTGCGCTCGCAGCCAAGCCAGCGTGAAGGAGCAGCTTGCTTCAGGGTGCTGCAAATCCCTGTGGGATGAGCAGCTCCAGAGGAAAATGCTGCCCAAGGACGGCAGCTGAGGGCAGATAAACTCATCCCCTAGGAGATGCTGGCACTGCCAGCACCGTGACAGGAGCAAACACAGCAGGCCAGCATCTTCTTGTGCCAGGGCTGAAAATCCCTTTAAATTTAAGCAACCTTTTTTCGCGGCAAAGAATGAGACGCCTGCTTGTCCCAGCAGAGAAATTCCTCACCCCTAATTTTGGCATTTTCTCCTGGAAAAGAAAGAGCTCGCAGTCATGCCGCGCTTGCGTCCACACCACACCTCTGTTGCAACTCCCGTCTACGAAACTATGATTTTGGCCGGGGCTCTGGGCAGCAATGCTGACAGCTGAGATTTAAAAGGACATTTTGAGGTTTCATTCCCCTTCAGTTCATGGGAAAAAAAGAGACCCCGCTCCCTGGACAGGCAAGACGGCTTAGTCACTCATTCTTCCCTGATTAATGACAGGGCCAATTAGGAGGTTTTAAGTAAATGGAAAAGCAAAAGTCAATTACTTGCAGACATTGGAACAAAAGATTTGCAGTTAAATATCCAAGGTGACTATATCTCCTCCAGCTCAGCAAGCCCCTCCAGGGCGCAGAGGGGATGCTGGGGGGCCCGGTGCCCCAGGCTGCCCGGCCAGCCACCATGCTCAGCCCCAGGGAAGTGAGAGGGGCAGGGACCTGCAGGGGGGCAGAGGAGGTGGCCAGCAGTGTGGCGAGGGGGTGACACAAGGTGACACCAGATTTGGCAAGATGTGGGCTGCTAGCAGTGCTACAGCAGGGCTTTGCTTGAGAGCAGAGGATGGGAAGCCCACGCTGGTAATGCCAGTAGGTGCCCCAACCCCCTCATGCCCATAGCACCCTGCGTGGAGCTCACGTGTCCTACATGGGAACTGGCTAAGCCACCCACTGGCTCCTTCACCGGGCTGAACAAAACCTCCCGGCAGTGCTGGGGGCTACAGAGAGCATCCCCCTGGCTGCATGACCAAGGCCACCCACGAGCAGCCATCCCTCTACGAGCTGCTTTGGCTGCACATCCAGCCAAGAGCTGGAAGGATTTGCGAACGGGTGGCAGTCCAGAGAGCTGTGTCCCCTGCCTCCCCCCAGTCCCTTGCCAGAGCTCCCCCCTGGCTGTGGCGGGGTGAGGGAGGGATGGGCGTCGTCTGGCTCCCACCCAGCCTCTACCCTGTCCTGGGCATGGGCTCTGACACCCACGGCAAAGTGCTCCAGGTGCACACGCAGGGACCTCCCTGGGTGGTGCCGGGTGTCCCCAGCTGCCTAGAGACGGTGCTTTCCCAAGCCTGGTGTTTGCTCTGGGACCACTGACCTCCCAGCACTGACACCCTCCGGCTGCTCTGGGTGCCACCACCCTGGTCCCTGTCACACCGAGCTGTGCAGAGAGGTACTGCTGACCCAGCAGCTGGGGTTCCTGGGCCAGGGCAGGCTCTGGCACAGCTCTCTGGTTCCTGGCAAGGCAGGGCAGGGGGAAGCCACCAGCTTTGTGGTCACAGAGGGGTGCCAACGGCACCCACCAATGCCTGGCTCAGCAGGAGCCCTAGTGCCAGCACCTCTGATCACAGACTGTCTGTTTCTTGGCCTCCGGGATCCCCTCCTTCCCTCCCCAGCCGTCCCCATGACTAAGCCACATGTGGCGGCTGCAGGAGGTGATAAAGGGGCTCTGCAGCAGCCAGCTTTGCACCGGGAGGGCAGAAAAAGGGCTCTGGGCACCCCAGCTGCCGGGCAAACGCCCAAGGCCAGGCTGGACACAGGGCTGGGTGAGATGCAGGGAGCAAGGAGTAGGGTCTGGCTGGCCATGTCAGCTCCACGTCACCAGCCACACTCCAGCCCTCCCTGCCAGGTTCCCAGGGACCCACACACCCTCCCCATCACCCACGCCCCAGCACCGCCACCGTGGGCACAGCAGGGCAAGCAGCTCCTGCGAGGACACCCTGGCAAGATGACAAAACAGGCAGCACAGGTTTGCCCTTGTTCCGGATGACGCCCGAGGACTGTGGAGCCTGAGGCTCCTCTGGGCGAAACCGGTCTGGAGAGGCGGCTCCTGCTCCTGCCCACCCCTCCGACCAGTCGTGCCACCGCAGCCGTCACCAAGCCCAAAGCGGCACCAGCACAACGGCATGGGCTGGATGGGAATGCAACAGCCCTGAAGCAGATGGTGCTGCCGGTGATGCAGGTTGCACTCCAAAGGCATGTGCAGCCCTTGCATATTGAGAGGTCACGGCTCGGCCAGAGCAGCCCTGGTCCAGTTTTTGTCCCTTTGAACTGGAGCAGGAGGTGGATCTCACCCTCGGAAGGACTCTAAAAGCCATGGCAAGCTGCCCAAGCTTGTCCAGCAGCCTGGACTGGCTGCATCCTGCGCTTGGAAGCATCTCCAGCACCAGCAGCAGCACCACACATGCACAGACCAAAGCAGAAGCCAGCTCTTATCCTGACCTCCCATATGACCAGGGCCAGCCCCAGCTCCAGCACCGCTTAGAGCAAAGCCAAGGGGAAAAAACAAGCCCTAAGCTCCAGGTCTATCCCAGAGACCTTATCGCCCAGAGAACAGCATGGACAGCTTTGACTGTATCCTTCCCTCCAGCTACCTGTATTTGCTGCCTGCTGTTCATTTCATCGCAGTGGGGAGACTGGGGTTCCTGAAGCACCATCCTGGAAGCCCCTGGCTTGCAGAAAGCCCTGCCAGCATGAGTATGTTGCTGGAGCTCGTTTTCCTCATTACCCTCAAAATCATGTGAAAATGAGAGTGATGCTTTAAATAGCCCAGGCTGTGGCCAGCAAAGTCAGCAGACCCAGCAGTGGGGAGGTCAGATCCTGCACAGCTTTTGTTGCAAAGTTGGCGCAGCCCCCACCCAACCCCCTTCTTGCTCACCATCCTCTTGACGCATCCATATGGAGGTATGGTATGACGCATATCAAATGGAAGTATCTGCAGGATCAGGGCTGCCGCAGCATCACAGCACATCCCAGGTGGGACAGAGCCTGGCAGGGACAAGGATGTGACTCAGCCCAGGTGGCTTCCCAGGACTGGGGACCAGTTCAGCCTCCCCCAGCACTGGGCTGAGCTGCACGCCACCAGGCAGGCTCTGTCAGGGATGCTTAGCAAAGCTGCTCTTCAGATGAGCATCCCCCCGTACCTCTTCAAAGATACCTCATAAGCTGAGGTTGGGGATGGCCATTCCCCTTTCCTGACTTGCCAGGATCTTGGGTGGGCAGAGGATGCACTGCTCCTCTGCACTCAAAACAGCCCTCACCGCTCTGTGCCTGGCAGTAGCCAGGCCAGGGTCCTGGCGGCCGTCCCTTTGGGGATGCAGAGCTGCCTCCTGTTCCCTGGCTGGCCTCGCTGGCCTCCAGGGGACGGCCACCATGCTCGTGGCCCCCCAGGGGACAGGGGGCGGGTCCCTGGGGTGACATCGCTGAAAACATGCATGGCCGGGGGGAGCACCCCAGCTGCACCCAGGGAATGGGGCTCTCCCAAGAGCACTCCATGGGGTGGTGCGGAGACAGCGGGCACTGGGTGCTCTGCGGCTGAGCTGCTCATGCCCAAATCAGCACATGTATCCACGCACACCCACGCACAAACATGCCCAAACCTGCACACCCACACGCACACACGTGTGCACACACGCGCGCACCTATGTACACCTATGTACACCCACGCAGACACACCTATGTACACCCACGCACACCCACGCATGCACATCTATGTACACCCACACACACATGCACACACATGCATGCACACACACACACACGCACACCTATGTACACACATGCACACACCAGGGCTGGGACTCCCCAGGGAGGCTGGAGAGTCTGACAAATCCGAGCAGGAACAGTCATCCACAGCCTCCCTTCAGCCCACATCCCGTTTTGCAAGCCCAGAGCCCCACGTCCCTCACGCCAGACACACCCTCCATAGACCATGTCATCCTTCTGCTGATACTTAAATATATCTGGGGGGCGAGGGTGCCTTTGAAATCCCAACCCTCCCCAGGAGCACCGCTGGGAGCCCCCCTGGGTTTATGTAGCCGAGATGAGTGGGAGCAGGAGCAGCAGCTGGGAGCAGGGTGCCCGAGCCCTTGTGGGATGCCACAGGGATGCCTCACCGGAGGCAGGAATTTTCCCCCCCACACCGTCCAGAAGAAAAAAAAAAAAAANAAAAAAAAGAAAAAGGACAAAAAAGCTCATTGAAGCTGAGCCCCTGGACTGGCTGAGCCATGGCCCCCGCACTCGTGACGAAACCTTGCCTGGCTCATTTCCCCTGGCCCCCGCGGGACAGCCTGACTCAGCGGGGCTGCAGGAAAGCCCCAGCTCCCCCTGCCTCCGTGCAGGCATCCCGGTGTCCCCTTGCCACCACTGGCACAGCAAGGGGGTGATGGCACGGGGGTCTGTTTGCAGACGGAGGAGAGGACACCCAGGGGGCCGTGCCATCATGTCCCTTTGCTGGGTGTCCCTACCCCGGTGAAGGACCCTCTGTGCCATGGTGGTGATGGCCTGTGCCATGGCGCCAATGGCCCGTAGGACACCCTGCTAGCAGGGGACCCGTGAGCAGTGTGTGCCGCCCCGGCCAGACTTGCCAAGGCTGCTGGGGAAGGAGTTAATAACTAATTTAGCCAGTAAATGATTAGCGAGCGGGGGCGGGTTGCTGGGGGTAGCACAGGCTCCCAGCAGCCGGAGTGGGTGGCACTGACAGGGACATCCCCGGGGCTGGCATGCAGTGCCACCAGCTCAGCCAGCTCCCACCTCCCGGAGGCAAGAATGGATGGAAGCTGATTTCCACCCAGATACAGGCAGCAAAACTGAAAGGACCCCTCCATGCCCACCCACTGACCCGGAGGCACACAGAGGTGCTGGTGCAAGGCAGCAGGGCACTGCTTACCATGACAGCCCTGCGCCATCCCCGGCTGTCCCCAGCATGCAGGGGAATGGCCACCCAGCCAAAGGTCCCCACACCCACCATGCGAGGCAGGTAGTGGAGCTATCAGCATCCTGCCTGCACCCAGCTGGCAGAAGGGGAGGGCAGTAAGTCACCCAAGTGACAGCTTTCCCATGCTGAACCCCTGCCTCCACCCTGCCCCTCATGTCCTGTCTGCGGGTGCTCTGGCTCTTCCCAGCCACCCAGGAGGCCAACGAGGCTCTTCCAGCAAGGGAACTGGGGACAAGGCCACCACCGCAGGGAGGTTGATGCCATTGGCTGGCCAAAGGGTGCCTGGGTCATCCCTCGCAGCAGGGCTGCTCCAGCAATCCCGCACCACTGCCTGGTCTAAATGCGCCCTGGGGGGTTGCTCACTGCCCCTTGGCCACCCCAAATCCTGGCATTATGCAGACAGCGCATCTGGGCATCTCCCACCAGCACGGCAGGAACGGGGTGTGCGACTGGATGGGGTGCATAGCACACTGGGGATGGGGTGCACAGCATGTCAGGGACGTGGTACACAACACCATGGCAGGGACGGGGTGCACAGCATGCCAGGGATGGGGTGCTGAGCCAGACCTCAAGGTAGCAGCACCCTACAAGCCCTGACCACCACCCGCAGCTGCTGAGCTGGGGAGAGGTGGGCTAGGAGTGACCCACAGATCCCCACTGCTGTGCCACTCGCCCTGCCTGCTGGGTCACCCTGCTGCAGTGCCAGGCCCGGCTCAGCACAGGCTTGTCCCTATGAGATTTTAGGAAAGGCAGCATGACAGAACACGCAATGGCTCTGGGCAGGCTGAGCATCAGCAACACAGCAACAACCAGCAGAAGGGACAATGCAAGAGGTGCCACTGTCAACAGGGCACCAAGAAGCACCGAGCGCCACTGCATCTCTCTGCAGGGAGCAGGGCGAGCATCCTGGCACCGAGGGGTGCACTCAAAGGGTTAAGCTCCAGCCTGCAGTTTAGGGTTTCAGAAATTTGAATCTGAGTTCATTGCCACCCAGAAAACACACACTGCTTCACATGGGCCTGACTCAGCGGGGCTGAGCATCCCTTGAGCATCCCCCCCTAGGAGGGGGGTTTCCAGCCCCGGCTCCCAGGGTGACGCCAGGGCTGGGGGTGTCAGGCACAGGCTCCCCACCCAGGCGGACACGGTGGCAGCAAAGGGGCTAAAGGAGGGTTTGTTCCTCATAAAAGTAAAACCCAGGGCTGACCTGGTAGCACTTCATATTGTCCCCTCTCATAGAGATGACGAGAAACTGAAACAGGGAAAAACAAATTGCCAGGGGGGCGGAGAGCAAGGACCAGGGACAGTTTCCCCTCTTATCTCCCTGCACCTAAATGCGCCCTTCACACAAACCCATTTCTGCTTCAAGCTCAGTCAAAATCCTAATAGCAGCCTATCTGGAACAAACTGGGAGCAGAGGCTGCTCCCAGCACCTGCCCTGGCTCTGTGCACTCCTCTCTGATGCCTGCACCAGGGCACAGCTCAGCACCAGAGGGACCCAGCAGGACAGGGATCACCACCTGGCTCCAGCACTACTCCAAAATCCATCGGGAATATTTTCAGCTACAAATCAGCTCTGACGCACAGTCCAGGTGGAAAAGGGATGCATCCTGCCACCCCTTGGCAGCAGCCCATGCGGCTCTGCGGCCGGCAGTGCTGGGGACGAGCCCAGCAGCAGGCTGCCCTCTGACTCACACTGTTGCAGGGAAGGGTGAGCAGGACGGGGGCTGAGTGGCAGGAAGGGATGAGGCAGCAGAGCCTCAGAGGAGAAACCAGATGGGCCCAGGCCTGAACCGGTTCATCCTCTCTCACCCTGCCTTTGCCACACATGGCTCTGCCCCCGGATGAGTCAGAAGCGCCCGCAGTACCAGCTCAGGGCTGGAGCACCCGTCAGGGACATGGGTCTCTGCTTCGTCACCTGCAAGGTGCACCCTTCACCAGCACCCAGCACCATCCCCCATCCCGACTGCTGGCAGCACTCAGTGTCCCCGGGGATGTCCCCGGAGATGCTCCCAGGGGGTCTGTCCCCACCATGGCAGCACCCACCCTGTCTCCCAGCACCGCGCCCAGCCGCAGCGGTTGCACAACGCCACTCCGTTCCCAGCCCAGAGCAAACAAACCTGCCGAAGCAGAGCCGTGCCCTGCGTGGCCGCAAGAGGATCCAAAGCAGACCACGAAATCCACGGGGCAGAAAACGAAGCAGCACATTCAGCAGCAGCTCCTCAACCTAGGAACAGCCGAAAAACCCCGACTGCGCGTTGGGACACCCTTCGCCTGCTGCTCCTGCTCTCCAATCCCAGCCATGAAGCCAGACTCAGCCCCTGCATCAGCCCCGCTCCCGCGGCTTGGGGCCACATCCAGCCCAGCGGGTGAGGGATTAGCGTCCGGCTACGTGCCGGCGGGTGTTTTCCCGCAGTGTGGATGTCGGTCTCCTGCTGCTCCCCTGGAACAAGGCTGCTGCAGGGCTGCATGCATGCGAGGCTCTGTTGGAGGAATGTGCATGTGAATAACAAACAGTGTTCGGGGCCTTTGAACATCTCCAGAATGTGTTTTTGAATTTGAACATCTCAGAAGCCAGTCGGGGCTGGACCAAGCCCAGGCATGGGGCACCGCGAGATGTCTGCCTTGAACCTCCCTGCCCAAACAGCCTCTGAGGGATGGGGGCAGGAGGACATCTCACCCAGCCCTGCCTGATCCAGGCAAGACCCTCCTGCCCCATCCCTTCCCCTTTGAGCAGTCTTGCCTTCAGGGGTGATGCTCCAAAGCCACAGGGCACAGATGCCCACACAGGCACCCAAGCTGGGCTAAACCCACCCTGGCCCAAAGTGACACCTGCCAGGCAGGCACAGGGACCACGTTCAAGCACACCAGAGGAGGTGATTGCACTCGCAGGACAGTCAGGATACGTCCCATGGGCAGGGATGTGGCTGTGGGGAGATGAAGCATCCCCACAGAGCAGCTCAGCTCAAGCTGGGTACCATCCCCAAACCCCTGTGCTGGACCAGGACCCACTGCCCTCATCCTGGCTGCAGTCACATCACCCCACTTGTCCCTTGTCCCCCAGGGTCCCACCAGTGCCTGGCCAGGCTGGAAGAGAGCTGCCAAGCCTTTGGTGCTCACTCCACAGCAGGTGCTGCCCTGCAGCAGGGTGGGACCCAGCAACACCCCTCCCCAGTTAAGGCCCTGCTCATCCACCAGCACCAGCCCGGCAGCATTGCATCTGCTCCGGCACAGTGCAACCCACACTGCAGCTGAGTCCATGCTGGGTTGCAGGCAGCGGGGTGTGGGGTGCTGCACTGGCAGCAGCAGGCTTTGGACACCTATGGGGGGCCCTGCAGCACCTGGGAGCTGCGGGACCAGGGGTGTCCCCAAGGCAAAGCAGCCAGATCAAACTTGGGCATCTCCAGGTCTCTTGTGCTCTGGGTGCCGGGGACAGCAGAGGGTGGGTAGCCCTTGCTCCGGCATGTCCCAATAAATGCTTCTATGCTCGGCTGGGGATGAGCAGCTGGCCCCCTTGTGCCCCCCTGTGCCCAGCCCCGGGGAGAGGAGCTGAACCTGGCACACTCTCCCTCGCCAAGCTGGCTGGTGCCAGTGGGAAACCCAATCCAGCACTGCGGGAGGAGACCAAACAAAGACTTCTATGTACATCCAAAAAAAAAAAAAAGAAAACAAACCCAAAAACCAAGAGGTATTTGAACAAAACAGCGCTGAGCCTGTTCTGGACTCTGCCACAGGCCCTGCTGCCTGGGGGGTTCCTGTGCCCAGCTCATCCATGAGGCTGGGGCAGGACAGAGGGTGTCCACCTGCCCCACAGCGCCTGTCCCCTACCATGACTGCTCCCACCTCCCCACGGAGGGCAATGCCCTGGTCGAGGGTGGCCATAGGCTCGGTGTCTCCCACAGCTGAGGATGCTGCAGAAGCACCATGGCCCCTGGTGAACCATGGACACCCTGGGCTGGTGAGCACCTGCCCCATGGGGCTGGCAGCCAGCGCCCAGCAGCATGGAGCACCACCAGTGCCTTCCTCACTGCAGGAGGCTCTGTAGGGCATCAGCCGGCAGAGCAAAGCGGCTCCTAGGCAGAGGCAAGGCAGGGATGTTCTCAAAGCAGGGATATTCTCAATGTGGGGATGCTCCCAAGCCAAGGCTCTGTCCTGGTCTCTGGTGATGCCCTGCATGTGTTGGGATCAAAGGAAGGGGCTCAGGATGCTTCCTATGGCTGAGCCACCACTGCTCTGGGTACCTGGGAGCTGGAAGCCCTGCTCCCCTGCCCCACACAGCAGCACTGAGGTCACCCCAGCTTTGGGGCATGTCCTTTCATGCAGGGAAAATCCCCAAGAGGCATCACGCCTAGCACTGAGCAGAGCTGGTAGAGGGAAGGAGACAGGAGAAGCGTCCCATGCCCCAGGAGCCACCAACGTAGCAGGAGGGGAGGGAGGTCCTGCCCCAGGGCAGAGCATCTCATCCACCCTGCTCCATGGGGACATCCCACCCTGGGGACTCCCATAGCAGAGGGGTCCAAGCCCCCCAGAGCGGAGCTGGGAGCCCAGCTGCAGACAGGGACAGATCCCTGCCAGGGAAGGGCAGGAGACCATGGAGAAAGGCACCATACTCTACCAGCTAGAGCTGGGACCTGCTCTGAATGCTGTTGCCCTTTCCCTTTGAAAAGGGGGAAAAGGTGGAGTTTTACTCCTTCCTCCCCCTCCGGTCCAGGAGGCTGGGAGGAAGTCTGCTTGCAACAGGCGGTTGGGCTCTCCCCCTTCCTCCCCTCCTGGCCCCTTTGGCACCAGGCTCTCCATAGAGCTGGTGCAGGCACATCCAGGCATGGGCAAGGCTCCAGGGCCAGCCAGGGGCTGGGGAGGGGGCACAGCTGCTGCTTAGGGATCTCATGGCTGGTCACCAGACGGGCTCTGGGGGCTGAAGCCCACGGGTGTGGTGATGCCTTCTGCAAACTGGGTGGTGGGACCAGACCTGTGTCCTGCAGGGGCAAAGCGGGTGCTCAGCCTCATGCTGGAGAGCTGGTGCTTGCCTGCCTTCAAACCTTGCCCCGGCAAACTCCCGTGGATAAGCATCCCTGGATCCCTCCAGCCCTTCTGCCTGCTGAAAAGCTCCAAGACTCGCAGAGCCCAGGGTCCTGGTGGTGTGGGAGGCAAGAGCCCCATCCTCTGAACAGACAGCTTTCCAGCTTCTCCCCATCTCCCTGCTTGTTGGAAGCAAAGGCAGGGCAGTGGCCAGAAGGGTTGTGAAGTAAAGCCTGGTCACAGGATGCTGTAAGAGGGATGGAAATGGGACGGGTGGGTCTGACATTGCTCCTTCCCCATGGGCTGGGACCAGGCTCCTGCACACAGGGCCGGCTGGAGGGTCTGTCCCTGGGACCCACCACCCATTGCATCCCCATGGACCAGGGCTATCTGCACGCCTAACCCTGGGCTCTTTTGGTGGCTCTTTTGGCAACTGTCCCCATGCCCATGGGGCACCTTTGCTGTTCCCAGCATGGGGCTGGACTGGCAGTGCTGTGGCTGCGGCAGAGCCATAGGTGGGAGCCAGCAGCTTGTGGCAACCTGCTACAGGGCTCAGGCAGAGGGGCGGGAGCCCATCAGTCTCCAGGAAGGTGGGATAGGGCTGACAGGGGGTATGCCAAGCCTCCCTGGGCTCAGGGCCAGCCTCTGCAGCGAATTGGGGGCAGGAGGGAGGCAAAAGCTTGGGAAATCCCAGCTCTTGGCTGTGCTTCCTTTGCTGAGTCCCTATAATGGGTTTAGGGGTGTCTGATACCACAGTGTGGGGGAGTCCTGGTCTGGGGGTTGTTTTTCTCTCCCTGGGCTGACCCAACAGCCAAGGACAGCTCTCAGCTGTGATGCTGACTCCATTCCTCCTGCCCCAGCCCTCCTGCTCCCAGGCAGAGCAGGGATGCCCTCCATGCATGCCCCAGCTTGCTCAAGGCAAGGCCTTTGGGCAAGACCTCACTGGGGAAGGCAAGGGAAGCCCCCCCCCGCCAGGAGGGAAGGCAGGCTCTGCCCCAGGGCTGAGCACAGGCAGGGCCGTAAGGGCTCCCACCTCCTGCCCACGTGGGAAGGCCACCAGCACAAGAGGCCCCCGCAGCCCGCGATGTCCCCTGCCCCAACACGCTGGCTCTGAGTGAGTCCCGTGCCCCGACATGACGGCTGCAGGTAAGCCCTGGCTTGCCAGAACCAGCCCTTCCCTGCTGGCAGGGAGCCCTGACATGCCAGGGGAGTTATTTATTTCACGATGAAAGAAGACACACACTTCGTTACGAGAAACCACTCCACATCTCCAGCACAATTGCAGCACCGATCCCTCAGAGCCTCCCTGCATCAGTCCCGCCCCAGGGCAGGGTGACGGTTTCAACCTCAAGACCAACCCCAGAGCCCATCACCAGCAACCACTGCCTCCCACACTGGCTAGAGCAGATCTGTGGCCAAGGCTAGGATATGAGTGTTGCACTTAAGGAAGCCATGGCAAGCCTCTTCCCACTGCTGGCAACTTCCTCCCCTGCGGCACACTGCAGCCAGGCACCTTTTGGCATTTGCTGGGCACCTCCAGACTCGACCCCACATCCCACCCTGTCAGCACCCAGCCTCCCAGTAGAAGGATGCTCCTCGGCAGCATCAGGGAAATGCAGCCACCAATGCCCAACAAGGCTCATTGGAGCAGAAAGGCTGTGGGTCCTGCACTAGGGGCGAGGCTTGGTGTCACCTCTGCCACCTTTGTGTGAGCTGATGTCTGTAGAAGTCCCACTCCAAATTAATAGCTGGTTTACTCAGCAATTAACAAGCTGGTAACTCCCTGGAGATGCCAAAACAAGGTGTGAGCTCCCAGGGACCCTCCCTGCGCTGCCACCCACCTCCCCATCCCTCTGGCCGTAGAGGCACCTGGCAGCTCCTGCTGCATCCCCGCCAGGTGCCCAGGACCACCAGCCCCACGGGGCAGAGCCACCCAGATCCTGCCAGCCATGCTCCACCTCACCCACCTGCAGAAGGGCTCCATGGGGCTGGGACACGGTAGTTATTCCAACACAAGAGAAGAGCTTCATCCGGCCCCTTGCTGAGGGGACACTGTGCAAAAACCCAAGGCGTCCAGTGACATCTCTGTTTTCCTGGGAGCCCTGGCAGGACACCCCATGCCTGTCACCCTCACGTCCCCAGGTGATGGTGCCTGTGCTGGGCATCCTTACACAAGGAGGGGGACCCAATCCCGGCTCCAGCCCACAGAGCAGGTTGGGAGCAACTCCCAGCCCACATTTGAGAGGAAGAGGAGGAGAAGGGCAGACAAAGGGTGTTGACAAACAAGCTGAGTGACTCAGGCCAGGCTGATGTCCGAAGTAGGGCAGCAGAAGGAAGTACTTAACTGGTCATAGAGACACTGGAGAAAGGAATGCAGGAGCTGCAGGCAGCACTGCCTGAAAGCCACCCCAGTGTAGATCACACCCCTTGGGCTGCCCCGTCAGCCCCAGCGCAGTGGAGCCGCCCCAGTGCTGGCAGGGTGCTGCCTGCACACCTGCTCAGGCAGCAGGAGGGTGGTCCAGCCCCACCAGCACCATCAGCGGGAGGGAAGACCCTGGTCCTGAGCCACCAACACACAAATCACACACATGTGGCTCGTGACCTCCGGGAGATGTTGGCATCAGCCTCACTGCAGCCACCACCACCTGGGCTGGGACACAGCATGGCACGTTCACAGCACGGCTTTGACGGCAGAGGTCCCGATGCAGAGGGGACCGCACCATGCATGGCATGGGAAGGCTTTTTGCCACCTCCTCTCCTGCCTCTAACCACCTGCAGTGCTCAGAGCTCCGCTCCCAGCAGGTGGGAAGGATCTGGCCCAGGCTCTCACCATCTCCCCACAGCCCCAAGGGTTGCTGTGTGCCCAGCCAGCACAGTTCTGGTCTAAGGGGGCTGCAGCCACGGGGAGCATTGCCAAGCCCAGAGACCTCCCATCCCTGCTGCAATTAGGGGTCACATCAGCCTGGGCAGCTCCTCCAAACTCCCCAAAGTTGGGAGGACAACTGGGAAAAGTTGCTTGGAGAGGGGATGGATCCCTTCCTGGGCGCTGGCAGGAGCGGCAGCAGTGGAGAACAGGCCGAGCTAGGCAGGAAAACCCGGAGTTTTCCCCACCGCGTTGCTTTACATGCCTGACAGCAAGTCGTGCCTTGCCTGTTGGGTTACGGCCCCTCCCAGCTCTGGGGGCTTTTCACCCAGCATGGAACCCCGGGTGGAAAGCAGAGAGGTGCTTAGTGAACCCAGTGGGCTTCTGTCTCTCCCAGGGAGGTGTCCCAGTACAGATGCGGGTCCCCCCTACTCACCCCAAGGCTTCAGAGCTGCAGCATGACACAGGACATGTACCGGCCCAATCTCCATAATCCTATTTCACAGGAGTCCTATTTTCCCTACGAAAATTCACCTGCAGTCCCTGGCCCCCTGAGCATGGGCTGAAACCCCCGGGTATAACAGCTCAGTCCCTGCCAGGGTGCAACCATCCACCCTGGCCTTGCAAACACTTAATTTCTGGCCCAGCAGAGACAGATTCCTGCATAGGAAAACCCGGCCGGGCTTTTCCTTATTATTCTTCAGGATTAAGATCACAGGGCTTGGACAGGGAGCTATCTCTGTACGGACAACCAGTAAGTTAGACAGATTCAGGATGTGCTTTGGACCCGAACGTGCTGCGGTGAGCAGCCGCGCGCAGACCCAAGCCGGTGCAGCCTCATGGATCAGCCGCGTCGAGCTTTAACTACACAACACGAAAACCCCACAGCGTGTTACAAGCTCTCCTTCAAAGCTCGCAAACCTGCTGGCGTCCTGCTGAGCCGCATACCACGTAAGCATTCCTGCCAGCCGGCCCAGGACAGCGAGGCCTGGCAAGGCGGATGGGCTGCGAGACATCGAGTCCATGTGCCGGTACCACAGCAGCTGTACCATGCTGCTCCATCGGTGACAGACCCACAGCAACTTTTTCCCCAAAGCCCTTGGGAAAAAGGGCTTCAGAGCTGCTGCCACGGCTTTATGGCAGAGACAGAGGAAAGATACGGCAGAGCCACCTCAAAAACCCTGGCACTCCCCGAGCCCTTGAGCTCTCTGCAAGATGCACAAGGTCCAGCATGAAGCCACGCTCCTCCGTGCCACCCGACTGCGTGCAGATTCACGGGGAGGGTTGCTTAACCCAGCAGAGAGGAAGGTTTTTCAGCCTGGGGAGCTGAAATCGAAGCCGGAGCACGAAAGGGCTCAGAGGTCAGGTCCTGCCTGCTTGGGAGCCCTGGGGAGTGAAGTGCCCTCATCACAAGTGACCCAAGGCTGCTCGGGAGGGCACAGCACCCCAATGGAGGGGTGACCCCACTTACAGGGGTCAAGCAAGTCACCGCAGGCACCAATTAGCAGCCCTCCCCCCGGCCACCGCCCTCTCAGCACACAAAACCGTGCCTGTACAGAAGCCATAATCCCACGTTCGGCCATTCCCAGGCGGCACTGACCAGACATCCTGCGCCGGGGGCAGAGGCGATGCCGGGCACTCGCCCCGGGACGGACGGGCTCTCAATAACCACATTGTCACCCTTCCCCGTCCCACAGCGGTGGCGGGGGACTGTGCCGGGGAAGGCCTGGGGCATCCCAGGGGTGCCCCAGGCGTGCAGCCAGTCCTTCCCCCCACCCCAGAGGCCTTGGGGGCGGGTTCCCTAGGGATCCCCCAGCACTGCTAAGAGGGAGAAAGTTCATCTGCCGGCCCAGCCCCAGCAAACCTCATGTTGACAGTGGTTTCCCTGCACAGGACCCGGCTTGCCAGCATCTCTCCGGAGCCCAGCTCCCCCCTTCCCCCCCCAGCCCGGGGAAGCTCAGCGCATGAACACGCTCCCCGGCCCGCGGAGCCAACACAAACACCCCCGGCACAACCCAGCCTTTCATTTGGGAGGCAGACAGGCACCTCGGGTGGCCCCCCCGCCCCCCACCGGGCTGTGCCCAGCCAAGGGGACAGGCGAAAACACTGGGAAA
>VZTV01100097.1:0-34015 GCA_013400875.1 Anhinga rufa
ATGCCCTATCTGCTACTGCAAATTAAAAATGCAGGGAAATGCAAAATCCAAGAGGCAACATCGGTTTGCAGACTCAGGTATATAACTCTTACCTTTCTTCCAGTACCTCCAACTGTTTAAGCTTTATCTATTTTTTTTATTAGGCAATTCATATTTGCCGATTCCTTCAGTCATCTTTTAATCAGATTTATATTTGGAGAGTCCAAAGATCTTGCAGAGCATAGTTATTACAAAGAAACTGGGAATATTTAAATGCTAAGAAAGTTTGGAGCCTCTTACTCGTCACGTCATCTTAATGTACACAAGCTTCTGTGTGTGCGTGTGGTTTTTTACAATATTGAGTCATATACATTAAAAAATACACCTAGTCCTTTAAACAGCTCTGGAGCAACTAAACAAATTACTACAATTTGCTCACCACAAAGAAACTCGGCGTTGACATTTAATACCCTTGAAAAGGCTTGTAACCTGACAAATGTACTTTCCAGCGCATTCTGAAACCCACTGGAAATCTCTGCCTGACACTGCTGATAGATAAACCTTCCGAAGCCTACGGTACGGTGTTTGTCATCCTCTCCCTCCACCCGTTTCCTGCTTTACCTGCACAGTTGCTAGGTTTCTTAACCAAAATCACACCGTTTTGATTAGCGATCGGGTACAACAATAAAACGACCTCCAACTCAGCTAGCACTGAGGGATGCAAAAGGTGCAGCTAAAAGTAGGGGAAGAGAAATTTTTTGTTCGGGTCCAGATAACTCCAGGTCAGAAAGGCTAAATTCCTGAATAAAGGGAGCCAGAGTTTTAATTTACAGAAGCAAGAAGAACAAAAATACCCTTACTGCTTGCACTGATGACTTCAAAACCGCAGCAAGGTGAAGGCCGTCCCCAAACGCTCAGCAGCACAGTAACCATTTGACCGGCAGGACCACATTCAATACAAAGATGGTGAAAATAAAGTGAAAACCAGCTAGAACAAAATGTGGGGAAATGACAGATAAAGTAATTGTTACAACTAGAATCCCACCCCAGTTTAAGATACCTATATCTGTCACATCATTACATACGTTACCTGAGAGTTTAGATGGGTCACTACGCTACGTGTTATTTAACACCTCCTCAAGATTCACTGAAGAGAAATTCCAGACAAAATCTGAAGGCAAGAAGTTACGCTATAGGAGCTCTTCCATGAGGCCACCCCAGACAACTTTTAAAGTCTTGTAACGCAGGCCGTGCCCTTGCAATGGCATTTGAATACAAACACACATTGACAGTCTGCAGGTAGCTAAGTAGACCACCTCCGAAAACATCTGCGGTGGAGGATAGCCGCTTTTTTGCATCTTGTGGTTTTTGTTTTATAACAAGGTGACGCTGAAGCTCATCAGCCCCACTAAAGCAGCTACCAAGCAGATATGCTCCACTTACAACAGAAAGTGTCTTTTCTACATCAATAACGTGGAATAAAGAAAGTCAACAAGAAGGAGATTTAGACAACAGCTCTTTGTCTGAAGTACCCTACATGTTAGGTGTGATAGCTGTAGCTGAAATAGAAATAGGTAGAATGGAGGCTTTCTGAACAATAAAACCCCGGGCTGTGTTAAACTCGGCTTTGATACGCAGCAACCAAATCTGTTAGCCGTTTAATAGGGATAATAATAATTTGCTAGAATGTCCGCAGTTTACAAAAACCCCATGATGCTTAGTTATAATCAGAGCAAAAAATATTCCATTGCACATGACTGACTTAGGAACTATTAGCCAACTGACAAGAACAATTTAGAAAATAAGCAAAGATTCTAGCTAATTTTACCCTTTTTGCCTGAAGTCTAGTGTCCTGCTAGGGTGAGATTTGTGAGCCTTTTCCTTTGCTGCCATATTGATAGAAGAGTGAAGCAGAAATAGCCAGAAGTTTGACGTCCTCATTCTGTTGCTTCAACTCCTATTTTAGTGGGCTTCATGGCTCTTTCCCCCCCCCACTTTCCTGGCTCTGATGTCTCTTTGCAGTCTGGGGATTTTCTTTTTCAAATGACAAAAAAAATAAAAATTATCTTACTGCTGTTTTTCAAGTGAGGTAGGTGCAGTAGAAGTAGACGTTTGCACAATTGTACTAGAACCATATTATACAAAATCTCACCTAATGACCAAAATCAAGTAACTATTATAACAAGACAGTCTCCGCTAATGTCCCATTGGCACTGACACGTCAGTGTTTTAATAGCACAAACAACACGTCTTCCATTCCTTGACAAATGACTCCTTGCTCTTTGGCATCGATAGTGGAGGCTGACCAGCTGAATTTTCATTAATTCCTTAGAGACTGAAGGTGATGAACACATGTAAATAGGTCTGAATTGTCAGACCTAAAGCTCCCACCAAATGAAACCAGACCATTGACAGCAACGTGCATTCTGCAGCGCAGAATCACAGGCCAGAAACACATCGAGAGGTTTTAAATGTGGGTTCTGGTCTCCTGACTGTTGGGAGGGTTTTACGGTTCTGCGAAGAAGATATTTTGAGGGGGTTTCAGAATGGGTATCAGCTCTACTGTTGCTGCACTTGAACCCTTGCCTTCCTTTTCACTGCCAAGTAACAAAAAGGCTTTTTTTATCTCCTCGGTTTGGACGTTGATCCAAGAGCTGCCAAAACAAGAGTCGTTACACTAACTTAAGGCTTACAGCAAAGGATGCTGTTCCGCATAAGCCACTTCTTCATAGGTTTGTCTGAAGTCATGAAACTTAGTCCCTTGACCTTGCACTACAATATGATATATCCCATCACCTTAGAGTGAGCGTGGGATCACAGATTTGACTTCACCAACCTAGTTCTGCCCTCAAATACAACGTGTAATTCCCTTTGCCGCACATGGAAGCTGCTGTGCGGATACAGCTCGCCAGTGCATCCTACAATTGAGGTGGACAAGGGAACGGTTCTCCCTTGAACTTGGAGTAGAAAATACCTGAGATATCAGTGCTTATAGAGAACATAGAGGGGTTTTTTAAGATGTCCTCTTCAGCTCATAAAAGGGCCTTTGCTTACTCTTAACATTTTATACAATAGTAACCTTGGAAAGCTGCCAGGAAACTAATTTCTCACTTAAAAATAGTGAGTGGAAAAGGAAAAATGCGTAACTATTTTACATTAGCATTCAAGTGCACTGTCATCGTCCCACCTTCTCATGCCATGGAATGGAGTGACGCTGAGTGTGTCACAATCCGACCTAGCGCGAGGTGAGAGGTTGTGAAACCTGCATCCTTGCTGATTTTCTGAACTCAGCTGAAAAAGGCCTTGAGCTACAAGGTTTAGCTTTAGATCAGATTCAGATTGAGAGTTGGACTAGATTACCTTTATCAGCCAAACCCAAACTAAGTTTTCTGTGATCTAATATTTCTGATGACATCTCAAAGGTGCCATAAGGACAATTCAAGGCCATCACCATTTAATTTCTGATGTACTGGGAACCAGCTCAGCAGGAACAGGTGTTTGCACGATCTTGCTATTTCCCAATGGGGCAGGAATATTTCAGCCTGACGCAAAGTATTTTCATCTGCGGCCCAGCTAGGAGGTGACATCTCCTGCTTTTATGAGCGTGAGAGAAAAAAACTGTCCTAGAAATATATTCTAAGCTAACGAATCACTGCCCATAGGCATTCAGCAGCAATCCTGCCCCTCGTGGGTCTCAGTGGATCCTTCCCCAAGCCAGTTTCTTACTGTTGAAACCTTTCAACAACTTCAGAGCTGTTGCACTGACCCAGACGCATGTCGAAGCCGAAAAACATGTACATAAATGCCACAAACTAATGCTTAAAAGGTATAAAATCCAAATCTTGCCAAGAGATTCAACAGGACACCTCTTTCTGTGACACTGCCAGTGCACTGGTACCCAGCAAGCAGTATTATACCAACTCTCATATCCCTCCTGCTCACCAGAGGTGGTGAACGCCTAAAAAAAGGAGATACTTCAATAGGAAAGGAAAGCATTGGTTCTTTCTGCAGAAGGTGTAGGCAAAAGGGAAAGCCAAAAAGGATAGGAAATGAGGAATTTTTAGGGCCTTTTCCTTTAAGGACTCTTTCACCCTCCTGCCTTTGAGACATTTTGTGATAGAGAAAAACACTTGAGGTCACATTAGCTCTAAGCTTAACTCTAGCTCTCACTAGAAATGCCCTTCCTTCTCCTAATGCTGCTTGGAAGGTCAAAGTTTCCTCCATAAAGCAAGGTGAGTACATTAGATGGGGTTATTGCAAAAAAACCCAACCCACAAGGTACGTGACGGGAGCAGCGGCCCTTTTTCATCAGCACTGCACAACAGTCAGGGATCGTCTGGCAGTAACGCTCAGCCCAGGTGTTCAGGCACCTCTCCAACAACCTGGAGAGAAATAGCTCTCCATCTTAATTTAAGGCTCCTTCATTTTTTTACCTTGCCTTTTGCAATTGCAAACAAAAGGCTATGAGGGGGTGTGTTGCTAAAATACACCTGTTCCAAAAGAAATGAGGTCAGATCAACCAATTCCCTTCACGCATGCCCAGAGAAAGACAAAAAAAAAAATTACCAGTCTGGATTAAATTCACTGCGGAAAGGTGAAAGGCCTCAGTCCGTTATTTGATTTCCTACATGTCCTTATAGGGATGGAAAAAAGGTGGTTTTAATTAAAATCCTTTTCTTAGTATACCATCTCCTCCGCTGACAAACTTCACCATTCATTCATTCTGCTCTGACCAGGCTCTCCCTGTAGGCTGCACGCTCGACGGCCACTGCCAGTCTCCGCACAGCGGGCGTATACCAGAAATCAGAACGCTTTATGTGGGACGACTGGGTGAAGAGGTTTGGGCCAATTACATTCTGCCTCCACCCCCCCAGCTAGCGACAGTACAAAATGCAAGTCATTGCCATGTCAGATATATCTGCCAGCGCAGGATTTGACTCACAGGATGGTACTATGAAAAGACAATACTGTAATATTACGCAATCAGAAGTTAGAGCAGACCTGCTAAGTCATCCAGTCCTTCCTCCATATCTAGCTCTTGATAGATCTGTTCTCAAAAGATTCTGGTGCGTTAGGGCTGCCCTAGACCGGGCTCCTGAAAGCCCTTGCATCAACGATGTTCTTTGCAAAGTCCTCCAAATCTGTTCTCAGCGAAAATCTGCGCTCTTTACTGGTGTCCAGTGTACCGAGAGGGTATGGTTAGTGCACCGTCGGTCAAGCTGCGCCTTTGAAACGAGCTAAAACCACCACCTTCACGAGTGTATCAGAACTGCATCCCAGTGCTGCGCTGACTTCCAGTCAGAGCTTCAGCAGTCACTTCTGTGTGGACTGCCAGGAGAGCTAAATACCTGAAGATTAAGTCAACCAGAAGAACCTGCATCTGGGGTTAAAAAAAACGAACCAAACCAAAACCAAAACCAAAAACACACCACCACAAAACAAAAAACCCAAAACAACCAAAAAAAAAAACCAACCCAACAACAAAAAAGTCACCACAAAACCAAACCAAACCAAAGCAACCCCCCCACCTCTGCATGGGTTTCAAATCCAAGCTGGGAAATGGTAGCATGCCACAGTAATTACCAAGGCACACGTTTCTTAGCTGCATAATGCAGTTCTAATAAACAATCCCTACACCTTGCTGTTGCGTTAATCATTATTGAACCTGGCAATGGCTGGTGGATTTTCTTTTCAAAACGTCGTATCACTTACGGCCTATCCATCATCGCTGTGCCACAAAAATGGTGTCTTTTGCCCAAACCAAACAAACAAATTAAAATCTAACATTGTAACAGACAAAAAACCCCTGTGAAATAGTTTCCAAGAGGACTTAAGTCCTTCATGGGGCTCTTTCTGCAACTCTTTTAGAGCATAATAATAATAATAATAATAATAATAATAGGCTTGGTTTGCCTAACTGCTGCCAATAAGCGATCACAGCACAAGAGAAAGAGCCTTTGTGTCATCTTCTGCACAGCACTGCATCTGTTCAACTTCTTTTCCCATTAGTACCATAGGAGATACTTTATATATAAACCCAGACGTTTCAGAAGTGAATTATAGCTAACGAATTCAAGGAAAACTTACACTATTTACAAAAATGTGGCAATTTTGTGCTTATATTATCAGGCAAAAGACCAACACCAAACCCTGATCTCTGCTAAGATGTTAAACATCTACAAAATAAAGTTAAAAGATTTTATATAGAGCTCTTATCATCACAAAACTGAGATCAGAAAATCTGGGGGTTTCTATCATTTGTTAGTAGATGGGGTAGCTGCTACTTTAAAAGTTTAATAGCAATTAGTATGAGTTAGGAAAATGATTTTATAAAAATGAGCTTAAATGGTTAAATGCAATTTTGTGTGATAGTTTAGCCGAGAAATGCATTTTGATCTTCACTTTAGCACGTGCAATTCTGTACACAGGATGGAAAAAAACTTTCACAATTCTTTTTCTTTACTCCAGGAGCTGCCACGAATTTCATAAGCTGAGGGGTGTTTGCTCAGTGTTCCCCAAGAAGGTTACTCAGAGACACAGCCAATACCACCTACCCAACACACCACAGCCACCTGCTAGCCAAGGCCATGCCTGCAAGGACGAGCCGTAAGGCGCAGAACCCCCCAAAAGGCATGGCGTACTGTATAACCGGCTTATGGATCCTGCTACCCAGCTCAGCCTACGTGAAGGCAGGTCAAATGGAAGCATTCACGTGTAACGCACACAGTTCTCAACTGAATCCTCATTCCACTCCCATTAGTAAATCTAGATATTTTGCTTTTTAATACTGATTCTCAAGTTTGTGTCTATCTAATTCAGCAAATAAAAATAGTTTGTTAGAAAGGCTTATTTCCCATTGGACTAATGAACAATTTCAGCCCATTAAGTCTGTTCTGAGTGAGACTTATTTAATACCTAGCAAGCACGTAAATTATTAATATTTAAAAAAAAAAAAAGAACAAAAATTGCAAACTATCCAACCAGCTTGCTGCTTACATTACCGTTGCCAGTGAAATACGCAATTCGTGCCCACCAGAGGCCTGAGAATTAGGAGAATTTCTGGTTCCGTAGAAGACAGCACTTGCTTTTAGTGCACTCAATACAGATGTGGCAATAGCACACAATAAAAAGCCATTAAATGCTTGGTCTGGAGGGGATAACACTAAGTTATTACGGCAGAAGTCTAAGATACATCATAAAAAAATCAAAAAACCTCCAAGCCAATTAATCCAGCAAATACCCAACATATTGAGAGGTGAATCCTTCCTTTCACCTCCTTTCTTCTCCCCACGATAGTACTATACAGGTGGGCCGGCAAGGAGGGGGAAACTATGCTTCAGTCATACGCAGAATCTTTCGAAAGCGGCAAGTCAAAAAGAGAAGGAATGAAAAAGACGGGAGAAGGAGGGAAACGTGGAAGAAGGTGGTTATAACCTTACCGTTGTGAAGCATCGAGGCACAAAATGCAAAGTAAAAAAAAGACACAATGCAAAAAAAACCCCCCACCACCACCAAAAACCCCCAAACGCCCCGTCTCATTTTTCCAAGTCCTCAATAGTGTGCTTTCTCTGGCTCTTCGGTACCCATGAAATATAAAACCACCCTAATGGTCGCCCAGGTTACCGACTTCATTTAGTTAATCATCACCATTATTACCAATGTTCAGGCCTTGAGAAAAAAGGAAAGAATGACTGAAGAGGAGTGGAAAACAAGGAACTTAAATCAACCCCACCCCCACTTTTTTTTTTTCTTTTTTCTAAACAGCACGAGTAATTAGCTCTGTACCTATATTACCTTCCTCTCTCCTCCCCTCTTCTACTTCCTTACCTGCCTCCCCCACTTCTCAAGTACAAGGACAAAGTTCCAGCAGCCTTAAAACAATTGGGTATCAATTATCCTGCAAGCGGGAATACGGAGATGCCCATTTTTACTCAGGTAGCTGCAGGTCTGAAAAAGAATGCAGCTCCACCGGGGAGAAAAGAAAATAACTTGTTAGTTAACCTGTAGGGCTGAGCCTTAATCAATAGTCAACGACGATGAAAAGAACAAAGCCTGTGAAACTTAAGCCTCGATATCTTCAAGCTCCATCAGATAAAAGCTATACCTGGAGTTTGAAAGGACAGACAGGCTTATTTGAAAGCTTAAAAGCATCAGTGCAAACTAAGTTCTGTTTTAGAGTTCAGACCGCTTATTGATTCATGATTACTTCTGCCACAACCTAAGATTAAATAAAAGACCCTACAACTAACTTATCTGACCAATGACAGAGCCTTTAAACAAAAAAAAAAAGCTAATTAAAAGGAAGCGTGCATCCCAGTTGTAAAATGTAATTTCCTCGGGCCACTTTCCCCTGCCCAAAATACCGGTAAGAACGTTCCAATTAACTTGTTTTGCAAACAAAATGTCTAACAAACGAGCATCTGATTGCGCAAGTATTTCACGTCCAGTTTGCATTTTTGTAATTCTAAATCTCATTATGTGCCTTTTTTTTGGCAGAAATGCAGACCATTCTCGCTTCCGCCTTCCGCCATGTTTTTCAGACTAAGGACACCAAGAAAACCCTATTTCCCACATAAGTAAACTATCACAACAAAGGGGAAGCCTAGGAGAACGTTTAAAGTTTTATGAAAATCATACTGAAACAATTTTCAACCAGTCTGATTAACTGGAATATATTTTAATGTGTCCTTTCATTGATTCAGAGTCTGATTAAATTAACAGCATTGTTTCAGGGAGGGTTTTTCTTATCTTTCTGAAATGAAGAAATACTACTCAATTTTTATACAGCAATATGCAGCCGTAAAACTGTGTCACCAGGTCAGCGTCAGGACTCGCCCTCCTTTGAGCCAATTCACTGCAGGGACCAACATTTCAGCGAGCGTTAAACAGGGGCAGGTCCAGACCAGGACTGCCCAGTATAACCATCAGAAGAATTTAGCCCCTGCTCCAGTTGAAAACCTGAACAGCGTCGCTGTATCTGGCATTTAGAGTGCCATGCTGGCGACCCCCATGTCTCAGTGGCTTTTGGAAGATGCCAGATTTTTAAGTTCTGATTGTTAGCTTTCCTGAAATGATTACAAAAATAACCAAGGCTGTGTCCACGTTAATTCACGTGAGAAATACCTGTGCCTTCACCGGGATCACCGCTTGCTGTGCGGAATGGGAAGAGGAGGCATAACTCGGTCTTTAGCTAACAGTTTCCAAAACCCTGGCATTCATACGATTTTCTACAGTTCTGTAACATTTCTGTTGCCTGAATTTAGTTGCCCATACACCAAAGAGTGTGTTTTAACAGCCCAAATTCTAATTCGGTAATAATTTATAATAATAATAATTCAACAGTTAAATTTATTAATTTTGAGAGCAATTTAGACACCCACAAAGCAAAGGTGCTTTCAGAAGTCTTGTCATGTAACACCTCCAGCTCTGTGCAGGCACTTCACTTCAGACACCCGCATTTGCAAGCTGCAACATAAGTTCAAATTAAAAAAGGTATCAAAACCAATGAAAAAGGCTGAGACCGTTCCTGAATTTGCAAAGTCACAATTAAATGTTATCCTGCCGATAAAACCTTGTGGCTGGCTTGGGTATTTTGGCATTTGCGTACAGATAAACCAGCACACAATTTTTCTATATTAATGCTGTTATCTGGGGTTGAAGCAAGCGTAAACTAATCTTCTGTTAGAGGAGGCTAGAATAAAGGAAAATAATATTTAAACCATATTTTTTCAATTAAAAGTTAAGTCAGCTGAATTTAAATACTTGCAATTACAAGAGGAACAAACCCAAATAATCAAGACTTAACCTCACTGAAAATGAGGGGGTAAATAAACTAGCGATATTTCATGCTTTCCTGACAAAATTTTTCAGAAAAGAGCTATTTTAAAGACCTTCTGGAAATGAAATAAGTTAAACAGTATTTGGATTTGGACAAGCGTTGCCTCCTTATTTCTGAAAAGTTACATACTCTGAAATCATTTCAGTTGAAAGCTGAAATTATTTTGAGCTTTGTGCCCCGCAGAACTTTCTAGAAGGCTGTTTTACTAAAGGGGTGGAGGGAACGAGTGAGCAAACATTTTCTGCTGACTCCCTCAGTGTCTACAAAGCCAGCCTAATGCCTCTTCCCGAATCTGAGCAGATGAATTATACAAGAAGCCTGCTTGCTTACAAAACACCTCTCACTCCTCATCCAAAATTATCGCATCGACAGTATCACCTACCAGCTGCCAACCAAATTATAAAAGACGAGAACGGGCTTTTTAGGTACCTCGATCTTCCAGTCTGAGAACGCAGCACAGCTATTGCATCCAACCCACAACTAGACTTCACACTTCAAAAAATGAAGCAAACCACTTTGTTTTGCCTTCTGTCTCTTTGGTGCCCAACTAGCCAGCGCAAGTAAAGGCTCGTCACGGCTGGCACAGGTAGCTCCGTAACGAGAGTGAACTAGCACGAGAGTGAAGACTTAATTATGCTCATTTTGTCATGCACGAAAAAAGCCTCAGGTAAGAAAAGAATAAACAAAACGAACCCAAAATGGCTCCTCCATCCCATGAGCGGAAACCGATGACTAAAGCAGAACAAGATCTTTCCTTGACTTCCACTTAGTTCAAACTATTGTTTGAAAAATTCCAAATCTGTTTCCTTCACTTCCAGCACCCTACCTGAGGAATCAGCTTTGGCTCCAAAGTAGTAGAGAAACTAAAAGTAGAGGACAGGGCATTTTGCAATTGCAATAAAATGCCTTAAAATGGCAGTTAATTAAAAAACTAATTGAAGAATGCCAATCATTACACAGAAATGGAAAAGGAGCCGATAGCATACTTGCGTTTAGAAACGTCACTGCTGTTAGTACCAAAGCTGGATCCTCTTCGAAATGCACGGAGGCTCTTCTGGGAGCTCTCTCTTCAATTTTAGACTCTATTTTAGGCACAATAAACTTTTTCCAAATTTTTTTTTTTTTTTTTTTTTTTTTTTTTTTCTTCCCAAGCTCACCATGACATCTTGGTGAAACTAGCTTTCCCCCACCGGCTCCCTCCTCTTCAACTTCTTGGTTCTGCTTTTACCTGCCCTGACTGGTTTGGCTAGTTGTAAAATGAACGTTTGAATTCATGTGCTGTTCCTCCCCTCCCCCTAACTCTGAGCAGACAAAACCTGATACCTATAACAAAACCCTCTTTAATCTACCTGGGGAAAGAAGGAGGAAGAGAAAAAGAGGACAGAGTCCTACACAAAGTTAAGTTGCGAGGACAATATTGCTGAACAACTTACGAAAGGCATTAAAGAAGTCATTCTTCATGCTAGTTAGATCCCTTTTTACCACACTACCTGGACGCTACGGCTTACCGGGACCATGAACACACACACACGCGCAAGCAACTTCAGTGCTGGAAGCACAAGCACCTTCTCCCAAACCAAGATCATCAGCCTTCAAGTGGGGAACAAAAAGGACGCAATGATCATCAGGAGGGCGCGCACAAGAGTTTTCATCTTCTGATCTTCCCGTGTCCTGGAAAAGACGAACTTGGAGCGAGAGGCTTTCACAGTGAAATTCACACAAAACAAATGAAGACAAAAATATAACTGTACCTGAAGAAACAACACGCTTCTAAATCGTATTAGACTACTGAAATAAAACCAAATTTTAAAAATAAATAAATAATTTTTAAAAAAAGGCAAGCAAAGGATTAAAACATGCATGGTTTTCTTCGCAGCCCAGAGCAATGTTGCTTGTTTAAGCTGGAATTGAGAAGAGACGGCGAGTGTCTAAGGCTCGTCTTACATGTAGTCCTTCACCCCTCCCTGCGCAGGTGCATTCTTTGCATCCGACCAATCTCCGTGCCTCTAGCTATTAACAGGTGTGTCCTCGGGTTTTGGGAGCGGCCAGGGCGAAACCAAGTTGCGTGCTGCAGACATGCTGTGCGGGAAACCGGCCTCTCGAGGGGCTTGCCGGGCTCATCGCCTCTGCCACAGCTTTAACAAAGAATGAATTATTTACCGAGCGCAGATTCAGATCTGATACTGCTGTTCCACAGTATCTCTCACGTTCCTGCTGTACACCCTTAAGATTTGCTTAAGAGCAGAGGTCTACCGGCAACCAAGAGTTCAGGATAAAGGTGCATTCTTCTCTCACTTTAAAATCAACCTCCAGACGCTCTTCTGTTGCAAACCAATTTCCATCTGCCCACTGCCATGACTACCATACTGCTGAGCTGATATTTTAAAAGCCAACTAATTGTTCAGCCAACCAGAATACGACTCCCGTTGAATCAGAGATTAGATTATTTAACTGGAACTCTCCTAGGTCATCTAACCCGCAACAGAATAGCGGGGATATCAACTGGTTGATGATCGCTTTTCCAGACACAAGGTGCAACATAAACAGAGACAATCTAAGGCACAAACAGCCAGAGGCAAGGACTTGCTGAAGGACATCCATACAATTTTGGTGGTAAATTTGCAAGAGTAGATTTTTTTCAAAAACTTAGCAGAAGCTGGAATCCCATCACCGTCTAGTCTTGACACGCAAAACAGTTTCAGAAACTAATAAAAAGTCCAAGCAGAACTCAGCTCTGCCAATATACAAGCTAATAAGAGCAGAGGCCCACAGCTGGATTTCTATGTCCATTCACAGCACCATGGCTGAGATTACAATGATTACAGGACACTTCAGCCCAGATCTTCGCAGTATTTACTCCTAGATACGTCAGGTAGAAATTCCATTTTTGATGTGGAAATACGGGAAGACCGACAAAAAAAAAGAGAAGGAGAAGGCCCCCATTTTGGCTACATCATACCATTCTCATCCCCTTTTCACAGAAGTTTTCAGAAAATTCTCATCGGTGTCATGAAAAAAAGAAAAACAAGTAAAATGTTTTCTCCTTGTTATGAAGGAAACGTACTCATATTTCCCATGAAAGATGTAGCTAATGAAACAACAAATTGTCATGTTAATTAGCCCAGCTGGCAGAATTCCCCTAAGACACAACTTATCCTCATAACTAACTCAAGAGAAACCTTGGAAACCTTTAGTTGCGAAAGACTGATTTCTTCTGCAAGGGTATTACACAGTCTGCAGTTCGATTATACACTCAGCTGTGCTGAGCAAGCTGGCTTTTTCCTTTTCATCTCCAACTTGCTAGAGCTGTAGCTTCAAGACACTAATTTTTGCCTGGGACATGTTTAGCCCACAGTATTTTGGAGAAGAAACTTATGCCTGAAATAACTGGATCCGTATTTGTGCACCCTCAAAAGAATTTAAAAATCAAAGTTAAGAAATTGCTTTCCAAATACAGGGTTTCTGTGTCAAGGCTTTGGCAGGCATAGTTAGCATAAATAGCACTTCTAAACTATAGAAAACTACCAGTCGCCTAAAAACGTACCCCGTTGGGATACATGCACAGCAACTGGGAGATGCGACCGGAGTCTGTCTGTAGGTGTGATGCTAGAGTGACATTGACCACAACCTAGGTGGTAAAATCCTGGTGCCAGCGTCCTACGTTTCTTAAAAGATTAGGTCTCGTTGATCTTTTCAGCTGTGTCTTGACAGAGATTCAACACCCAAATGAATAAAACCAGCACAAGTCTGTCAGCATATGCTGCAACACCATCCTGTATTGCAATATAGATACACCCTGCATCCATATTAGGCCAGGCCACCTGGACACTTAGGATATTAGCTTGAGATTTTAACCTGTTCAGACATGAGCTCCTTTGATCTATTAGAAATCACCCGACTGTTCTCTCTCTGAGGCATCTCTCAGTAGAAATTTTGAATCAGTTCATGAATATTCAGACAATCCAACCAATCGACAATACTTAGTTGACACACAAGCAGACCTCTTTTCTCTTGCATCAGTAAATGACCAGGACATGGCTTAGCTACAGGAATTACATTCTGATTCAACCACTCTCCGAGGCCTACATCTGTTCCTGAGCTCTCCCTGCCTATCTGAAAAAAATCTGGATCTCGGATCTCCCTGAAGGTGGCCAAACCAAATTCACATTTCCCCTCCTCTGTCACCGCCTCCTTTCATAAACCACCACGGGCCACCATCTCCATCCTGCCTGTTACACAGGCACCTGCCCAGAGCCGCCCCGATTCGGCCTTTTTTTCTGTGTCCTATTCAAGCCACCCTCTAAATTTGAGCAACAGTAATTATCATTCACACAGTAGCAGTCTAAGGATCCCCAGGAATTCTTCCAACCAAACCCCATTTCCCCACAACGGCACTTTTCTACCTTCTATTCATTTCTAATGTTCTGGCTGGCCTTGAGGGACAACACACAAAAAACTGAATTATTGTGACAGAATAAGGCAATCACATCTTTCCTTGGAAAGAAAGTCATGAAATGACTGCAGATGACCCTCTTCGTTATCGGCAACAAGAAAATAATTAATTATCAGCAATAAACTGCACCCTGTCCTGGGTTAACACACAGGAGCCATTTGACTGCAAAGACAGCATATTTACATATGACGTACTTGTTTGATGACAATCCTAAACACTTCTCTACCATATCAATCCCATCTCTATGTGGCTGTTGCACCTTGTTTCAAGCCAAGAGCCGTAGCCCATCTTTTGCACAATATAAGGTGCAAGTCAGGAAGATTTACCTGGTGTCTGTATCAAGAGAGTTATGATAATTTTTTCTACAAAGTTCTTTAATATCTCTAAAGCTCCCACTTGAACACCTCATGTATGGTAACGCGACTGACCACTGCTCCGTCTTTGTGAAAAGTCTCAGCTTAGCGTCTGGATATTTTTCAGCCCAACAGCACAGTGTCTGTGTAACTTACAAAAGTCATGAAGTCAGCTTGAAAACATCTATAAAGAATAAGTACATCGTTTTACATTTGAGGAATCGAACAGGAGAGATTAAGAGAGTTGAAGTGACTTGCTGTAGATCATACAGAAAAATCTGTAGCAGAGCCAGAATATCCAAACTATTATGTTCCAGCCCAGTACTTTGATTTCTCATACCTTCCTACTCCACTTCAGTCAGTACTTTGATTGACAGCCGGTGGATTATACTGCCGTATAGGACTGTGAAATTAGAAACAATTCTCGTTTCAATTTTTCCAAATTTAATTAACTCCAAACCACCTTTTTAGATTAGAAACAGTAATGTACTAGCTCGACTCAGAAGTACCCAAGTTTTCAATAAATTATTTACAGAGCAAGAACACTAAAGTAGCAGCAGCATTTCACGGCATACATATAATGCAGCAGAAGACTAAGCCATGCCTCCCGGTACCTTATCACAATCTGGTCAGTTGAGTTTCTCTTATAATACAGCAATAGTAAACAAATCTTCTGTTATTTGCAGAGGTGAGACTTCTCAAGGGCTTTATGATCTTTGAACAGCAAACTTGAGATTTCATTCATGGAACGTTGTAATGATGTATTTATGCTGAAGGTGTTGCCTCTGCACTCTATAAAGCTCCATGAAGTACAGCAGAGAAGACCTTATTATGTATTTTTCATCATTGAAAAGATTAATGTGCGATTTATTACACTTAATACCAAAATGTTCATTTTTGTGGTTATCAAAACAATTCAGCTATATCTGGGCTGTCAATACTCAACAGCAAACCAAATCCCCACGTTAATAATCCTTCTGTAGGTAAATGCAGATAAGCTAAAATGAACAGGAATCTTTCCCAAATGGCAGTTGGGTGAAAACTGCAGGATTTAATCCAAGAAATACAAATATACAACAGATTGGGGTTAGAAGGACGACTATTGTTAAACACCGTGTCCTGGGGCACTTAGTGACTGGTACCCAGCAGCGCAGCTAATTCTACTTTCACGATACAAAAATCAGGGGCCAGCATAGAATGGCTAAATATGAAAAGCTGGGGTGATAAACTGTGAAAAAGAAAAAAAAAAAAAAGACCAAACCCTGACACAGTTAACATAATTACACCACAGGATGTCACTGACACCAAAAGTTTGGTAGGAGACAAATGATCTAAAGAAAACACTGAACATGGCAAGAGAAGAATGCCTATGGCTTTAGGCTGGATAGAGGAAGAAAGGATGCAAACGCGCCTTGCCACACAGCTCAAATGTGGCATTTCTTGTGTCGAAAATAAACATCTTCTATCAACAAACCATTTCACAGCCATTCTTCATAGCAGTTCATTCATCTTTATTTTCAATAAGCTCCTATTGAGCAGTTCTTCAAAACAGCCTACAAACCACACTGGACTTCTGATCCAATATCACAGTCCTTTGTTCCTAGTGCAGCTCTGCAGTAAGGGGTCACATCAGTGCAGATCCATAAAGGTGTTTATTTCTTTCATCTGAAGGCTATAGCCATCAGTATCACTTCCTGCATCACCTCAATCTCTTTCATCTTCTTACCTGCACTCAGCAACTCATTGCACAATCTGTAGAGTTAAAGGCGTGAGATTAAACACGTGGAATCCTTGGCCCTCGTTTGTTTGCGTAGCAAGCCCCTGCACTGAACAGTACTCCTTAATCCAGCACCTGAGACAACCGCAGCAGCACACGTTGCCAGAATTACTAAATTTTGTGCAGATGGGCAAGTCCACTAAACGCTCGGCTGATACGTGAAACCCAACTGTGTTTGTGAGAGCAAAGTTCAGTTTAAGGCACCACCTGTCAGGTCAGGAATAGGAGTCATAGCAGGAGTAACCTTCCATGTCTTAACAAGTTAAGCAAGCAAAGGAGGAGGGGAAAAGTATATTGCTCTGTGCAGTGTTTGGAGAGGTACAATAACCTGGAGGGATAGCTTGCATGCAATCAAACAGTCCACAGCTAAAACATGTTTGGCCAGTGTTAGTGTGTAAGGTCACAGGAACATTTCACCGCTTCTTTTCGCTGCTCTGAAGACGACACAAGCGGTGGGCAGGCAAGACAGACTAATCTGTGTTTATTCAAACACAGAAAGAAAGTTTTATAATCTTACAAGCCTTACCTTCTCTTTGCAAACATAACTTAAGGCCAGCCATCCAATCTGCCAGACTTCAGTTATGGTTCCACAGGGCACAAGCTGGTGAACAAGTGTAAGGTAAAATATTACGCGCACACACAAAAACCACGGCACCACGGCACTGAAGAGAGCCCCAGGAGAGGCCATCAGCCGTCCCATTAATCAGTGCACAAGACCCTCGAAGGGGCCTGGTTTGCAGCATTGTGTATTGCTGTCTGTTAACAGCTAGAAGGACTGTTCCTGTTCCAACCAAAGCAAACAGAGGAAAAAAAGAGCCTAATGATAGTAGATTTAAAATGAAACTAAGTCCAATTTCTGAATGAAACACAGCTCAGAGTCAGGCAATGAAACGGCCTCAAATGATGATTGTCCGGCCTTTTTGTTCACCTTTTAAATGGTCTTGGACTCAGCACATAATTTTTGAGAATCCAACTTAAAAAACCTTCCTTGAGACCTTGCTTGCAGAGATGCTGAGCAACGGCCCTCACTGAAGTCAATGAAAGCACCACATTCCCTTCTTTCCTATCACCAGGTTCAATCCCGTATCTGAATTGAAGCCTATACTGTGGTCGTCAGCGAGTCCCTGCCAACCCCATCTTCCTCCGAGGTAAAACTAAAGGGGGTCACTGCGCTCCTAAACTACGATCGGAAAGTTTCTACCTTTTCCTTCTGGCTGAATTGTCTGCCACTCCTCACTGCCTATTATAAAATGCAGCAGCTTGGCATCTGGGTTTGCCTGAACTCCCATCTGCCTACTCCCCATTTGGACACAGTCGAGTGAAAAGAAAAAGGGAAAAAAAAAAATATAAAGGGGAAGGGTGTGTGGAACAAAGTCTTTCATCTTCATAGCAGCAAGATTTTAGATCTAAAGAGCTAGGACTCTCAGCTGCTTTAAATTGAGGGTTATGGCTGCCAACTGCCAATCTGAAGCTACATATTAGTTTTCATCCAATCCTGTGTTGTTCAGGCCGTCGCTTTTCTTGCCCTTTGTTTCCTCTCAGATCAGTTAAGTGGAAGCAGGTGTTTTCCTACCCTGCTAATCTCCAGTACATTCAGACAGGCCCAGCAACTGCTCCTGTGTCCCAGACAGGTAAACGGAGCCAGGCGCTGAGCTGCTGTGGAAGGTAGCCATGTTAATGGCTCCATACAGCCGCCCTGGCAAATGCTTCTCCTTTTGCATGCTGTTCATTTCGTGTTGTTTCCTTCTTCACAGTTCATCCTTACACGGCCCTTTGTTCTTAAAATGAGGATTTCTAAAGTGAAGTGAGGTTTTGAGCTGCTTTGGGAAGCTCTGATAGTTAATCCATTCAGGGAACGTGGCAGGGTCCTGAATGCAATGCCAGTGGAAGCCACGGCAATAATGCTATCTTCTTGCATTATTTCATAGCCCTAGAGATGATCAGTCCAGCAGAGCCCACGTAACGCACTACTTCACAAAATGTGAAATATGTGCTTATTTTAGCAGCACAAATGTGGGACTGCCACCAGCCACCAGATTTTAAGTTTTACAGACAGACCCCGCACAAAGATCTGGTCTAATCACAACTGCAAACACAAAGCCCTTTCTTGCAGCTGAACAGAAGCACTGTCTTTCAAAGTTGTGCAGCCATCGTTAGCGTGCAGCCCCGATTCATGCTGGGTTTTAGATTTTAAGACGTTTTGGTGGCTGACGCGAACCAGTTCCTTGTGCTCAGAGCTGCTGGGACACGAGTTTAGCATAGCTGCTAGGTAAGTGTAGTTAGGCTGGTACCAGACCACAGGCTGGCCAAGTCATCCGGCCAAGCTACGCACTGAACTAGCGCTGCGACGAGGCTGTTAGGTTAGCAGGGTCAAGAGTCTCACGAACCTGCAAAAGGCTGTGCGGACATACCCACAGTACCATAGTCTAAATAAAGGCAATAGCTGAGAATACCACAATATTTTAAAGGAATGATTGACTGGCTTTTCCAAACACTATAGCACATATTATAGGAAAGGCAAGGGAGACTGAGAGAAAAGCCAGTTAGCTAAGATCATAAGAGAAAGAAGACTAGCCTACTTGCTATTTGCCTCTCGTGCCTTTCAGGAATTAGGAGCAGCAGCGCTTTTCCAACTGTCACAGTTCAGCAAAGAACCTCTGAACATTAATCTAGTTTTCTTCTCCCTGCTCACAAACCATATCATTTTATTAGGAAAACCAGCATTCCCTTTCCCTTCAGACCTGCTTAACATGTAATCAGGAACCTAGTGGGCAACAAAGTAGTATCGACAACATCTCTGCCCACGGGGATGGTTTCAGTTCTAATACATGCCGGCTGGTTCGGACAGCAGTCACCATGGAGCAGATCTTCCCTAATCGCATCGCGTGACAGTGCAAATACAGCCCTGACTTCACCACCATCTTGTGCCAGGAGTGAGCATGAACGGGAGAGTCAGCACTCTAGTTCTGCAAGCGCGTCGCCTCCAAACCAGCTAATGGCATGCAGACCTCTGAATCACCAGCCCGCGGTACACCTCAGTGAGCAAGTTTCCTCCTTCCCCCACCCCTCCCATCACACTTCCATTGCATGTTGTAACAACTTCATATGTACCTGCTTCTCCAAACCTTGCACCTGGGAAGCTGATGAATCCATGGAGGGAAAATGACCTAACAGCAAAATCACCGAATCCACAGCACGACTCAGCGCTTAACACTGACTCTTAATTAGATCCTCTTTAAAACTACAAATTATACAAGAAAGGAAACGGTTAAAGACACAGTTCACTGCAGCCCAATTTTAACGTTTCTATATTAAGTAAATAAAGCTAACATAAAATTCAGGTCAGGAATTATTTGTTCAGGGTCAGGTGACTTCAACTCAGCTAATCAGCAAGACACACCTTACTTTTTGAACAATCTCCCACATTAGATCTGCAGTTAAAAACAGGTTTGCTGCAGATCAAGTCAGTGAATTACAGCATAAACACCCACAAAAACTAGAACAATAGGTATAATTTTCACTCCTAAAAGCATGCAAACTCCAGATTACAGCAAGAGCAGGGATACACCAAATAGAAGGAGCAGAATCTTGTTATGCAGAGTCCCAGACTGTACCACAAAAGACCCAATGTGTCGACTAGTGGCCAAAAAACCCACCTGTCTGAAAGCTTACTCACTTCAGATGGTGTTGGCTACATTACTACACTCAGACCTGTTCATGCTGAGGACAGCAGGTATTTTGTCATTGCCTTCAGGAAAGCATGGTTAGGCCCACTGAGTTAGCCAGCTTTGGTACAACTTATGTCGGCCACCTCCTTCCCAGTAAAGTTAATTTTGGTGTGCAGCCATAGCGCTGCTCAAGTCTTTATAGCACTTTTTTATCCTTTCTGTGAAATTAAAAGCCTTGCTGAGCCTTCCTCTCCTACATACCTAGGACCACAAACAGAAGCTCTCTCTCCTCAGTTTGGAGCAAGGTAGTCCTGGCAGGTAACCACTTCTGGTACTTGTATTGCATTGTTTTCCTAGATATTGCACCATGAAACTTTTAAAGCCCGTGCCTTCTTACAGGAAGAGATACTATTTGGAGAAACAGAGGCTTGACTTCAGCCTTCCTCATTTCCTCTCATTCTCATTTCCACTAAGAATATATTCTAGCCCACTGTCTATCACCGACATTCCAACCCACCTTTGTTCTATCTGCCCATTTAAATAACCCCCTATTTTTCTATGGTTACTCACATTTTCTTCATATGTGGTAAATGTTTTTCTGCTTTCAAGGAATCCGTATGAAATTGCCCACCTCGTATCCATCCTTCTCACGCAGGTTCGGCTCTATCATAACGAAAGAAGCAGAGTATACAGAGAAGGTCACTTGCCCATTCTGACATTGGTATGTGCATGTATTTTATATATATATATATATATATCTATATGAGTAACTTGAGCTTTTCTGATACTTCCATTTATGTATTGATGTCGACAGCCTATTGGTTTGGAAATGAGGGTAGGACAATGATTACAGTGGGCCATATCTCACCATCAAAAGCTCCACTGAACTATGAACACAGTGTTGAAACAACTGAGACAGATGTTTAAAAATCTGTCATGCTTGATTTTGGGAAGTTGCCTGCTCTTTTCCCAAGTTCAAATACTTGTGGATAAGCAAATATCCTCCGCGCAGTTAAACCTTGGTTCACACCCACAACACAGACAACTGAAATGGTAAGTGATAAGCAGTTCGTGGTGTATTTCCTACCCGTAAATATTTAGAAATGAACTGGGAGGAAGAGCTGACATCTTTCTTCCAGATCAGATCCTTAAGAATTAAATCAAAGCTTATGGTCTATGTTGCTAGGATGACAAAGATTTTGGTTGCACTCCATCTTCCATGCAGTGGCCACTACAGAAAACACACCCTTCAGAAATGCCTACAAGGCTTGCCATTTGTTTTTGAGTGCTCCAGCTAACACAGCAGATAGACTTGCTCATGACTCCTGCAGCACCAGACAGTGTTGTGTGTTCCGGAAGAGGCAGAAACCAGCTGCATTACCTGCCAGAAATACACCTTGTTTCTGTCCTTGCAAAAATAAAGGAACTAAACAACGTCACTGATACATTCAAAGCTCTGAGGCTACAATTTCTACCAATGATAAAACAATGAGGCAAAAGAAACAAAAAAATAATCTCATTTCTGGCTTAATGCATGCAACCATCAACTCTGACACGCAAATCCATGTGGTGCTGAACAAACATAAGATTGTCTTCCTGAGCAGCTTTAAAAATCTTGTTTCCTGGTATATTTTTACCCAAGTCTGATACGACAGGCTGTTGTTTAAAGCAGACTCCTGTGTAGCAAAATCAGATCTAACACCCTGATTAACCTCATACTTTGAACAGCAAGGGTCAGCTGCATTTAGCGCTCACTGCTAAGAAACCCTGTATAACTGAAAAAAAAATAAATCTGCTTTGCCTAATTGGACAGGCAACGCTGCTGTTTTATTTTGTACAAATTATTTCTCCAGGTTGGGCTGAATACATACATAGCTTGTTTGATTACCCAGTCTTGGGTGAAGAAAGACGCCTTCAGGCTGAGGTGGGGTTTCATTGTATGTACTTAACCTGCTGATGTCTTCCTCTGTTGGGGGCAGAAAGACTCTCCACCTAGTTAGCTTTGAAGAAGTCCTTTGGTCTGCAAGAGTAATGACTGGCCTAATTTAAGCCTCCTGATTTTGGTTGAGCCAAGCTGGAACTGTTCTAGCACCAAGCGGAATGAGTAGACCTTATGCTTTCTCTCCTCACCGTAGGGCTGAGCCAGAAACCACAGCACTCACCTGCTTTATGGCTCAGATGCAACACTGCCCAAGAAGTCGTCAGTATGTACAGAAGTATGAGATCCACATCCATCTTCTACACTGAAAGAGTAGTCAAGTGGGTAGACAAAAAGCCATGGAATAGCCTTCTCTTCCAGGCAGAACGGGACCACCCGGAGCAGTGCACAGAACTTGGCCTTCAAAATAGAGTCTGCATCACAGAAATGGGACAGCATGTAGCAGAAGGGTGTACAAAAATCAGTTCACTAGTAACACAGATAGGAACCAAACAGCATTTGTAAAAAACAAATTATTTAATGAGCTTTTCCAATCTCTAAACAATATTACTGTATGAGTACGCAGCACAGAGACAATTTCTGTAAGGGTCAGTCATGGGTCATGGTATTCCAGGGTAGCATTTTGCTCTGAGAAATGCACGTCTGTTAGACTTGAGAGCATCTCACAGTCATGAGACTGTTCCATGGTACGGAATAGCTCAGCTTTCCTTCACAGTGTATGGTCACCTACTTGTGTGCTCCGGAGACTCAGCAGTATTTCAGTGAGAATTGTTCCAAAGAACCCACGCAACCTCAGCCCAAAGTTGCTGAATACCTTTACTATTCACATGACATAGGGAGAGGGTTTAAGTTATAAATATTCAGGAATATGGAATCGTAGAATCATTAAAGTTGGAAAAGACCTCTAAGATCATCAAGTCCAACCATCAGCCCAACGCCCCCGTGCCCTGAAGTGCCACGGCTACACGGTGTTTGAACACCCCCAGGGACGGTGGCTCCACCACCTCTCTGGGCAGCCTGTGCCAGGGCCCGACCGCTCTTCCAGTAAAGAATTTTTTTCCTAATATCCAATCTAAACCTCTCCTGACACAGCTTGAGGCCATTTCCTCTTGTCCTATCACTTGTTACTTGAGAGAAGAGTCCAGCACTCACCTCACCACACTCCTCTTGGATAGTTGTAGGGAGCGATAAGGTCTCCCCCCTCAGCCTCCTCTTCTCCAGGCTAAACCCCCCAGCTCCCTCAGCCGCCCCCCAGATGGTATTTTGTGGCAGGTGACAAAACTTCATAAAGTTTGTCAAGAGCCTGATGTGAGTTTTGATATGAACCTGTCTTTAATGTAAAAACAAAGATTGGCAAAGACCTACTCTTTCCACAGCAATCCACCGTTTCGACTGCATGCATCCCTTCAGTCTACTGCAACATGAGACACATTCGTGCAGTGCCATTTGCACGTTTACCTGATGGAGTGATGCTCCTGTTCAGCTCCATGAAATGAGGTAATGTCCATGTCCCTTCCTGTATATATGTTCCTCCCGTATTTGAATGTAGGAGTCGGGGTGTGTCAGAGCCACCTGCTTGAAAACAAATGTCAGGAATTACTCATTCAAATCACAAGTGGCAAGGATGTGGGTGATGGTAAGCATGCAACTGCAAAGGAGATGCCAGGCCTATACAAAGAAAGCCACATTACCACCTCGTATAGTATGAAATATATGCAAAGGACAAGAAGATATCAGCTTATGCAGCAAATGGCATACCCCAAGTACAGCTAGCAAAGCTTCGAGCTCTGCCCTTTTTGGTGGGGGGGCAGTGATAGCAAGGCAATGTGTGAGATCCCTGTAGGTGAGCAGCAAGGTACAGGCCGCTGACCCTTGGAATGATATGTGCAGGCATCCAGGGATTAACAGCCTCGACCTCGTGAAACGTAAAGTGAGGGGTGTTCTCGGTAGCTTCACTGAATAAACGTTTTGCAGGGTTTCAGCTTTGCTGCTTCCATAGGCAGATATCTCCCACCACCCAGGAAAGCTGTCCCCAGCCGCGGCTGCAGCACAGACATGCCACCTCCCCAGAAAATCACTTCTCTGACAAGAATTCTGAGCATAGCCGTACCGTAACAGGGCCACTGTTACCTACATAACATTTCCCTTTGTAGACTTGGTTTGCATGTAGGAGATTATTTCCATTGGGATTGTTTCAACTCCAACCAGCTGACCGGCTATTAAATTTAAATCAGCTTTCCTAATCTCCGGTACTCGCACCTCTTCACCTGCTACTACCCATATCGTTGGCAACCGCATCTGTTTCAATAGATATAGTAGGCCTGGGTAAAAATTCCAATTTTGGAATACTGCAAGACAGTCGCTGCTTGCTGGATACCCCAGGCAGGGAGGGACATGATAGATATCAAGTAGCCAAGCACATTTCAGTGCCTGCAAGCACTTACCTTGTTTTCAGCAGCAGATGTGAGTTGTTTCAAAGGCTGGTGCCAGGGCCTGAGTAACTATAAGATTACGTGAGTAAATACGAAAGGAAGGTGGGTGTGATGGAGTTTCCTTCCTGCCATCCCATTTACGATACAAATACATTGGTTTCCCTAGGCAGGCTCAAAGTATTTCCCAAACACAGAGGGCAAACAGAATAAAATCACATACCTGCGAGAAGAAGGGGCTGAAAGGTGACATGGACATGGTATTTTGTTAAGCCTTGGAGGGGTGAGACGGCAAGGAGAAATTTTAAGGGGAGAGATGGAGGAGCTGCTAGTTATCTCCACCTATCCCAGCGAAATTTTAAAATTAATGGGAATACCACTTCCATTCTGATTAGTCATGCAGAACTGAAGTAAATCCACCCAACTCAAGCGATTTACACTAGTGCCCAGTAAGCTAATCAGACTGAGACCCATGTAGAGCAATATTAGAGAGAGTAAAAGACATAATCCAAACTAATCATCCAATAGCAAACCTGATCAAATGCCCACTGTCAGATGTGGAAAAACTCCCCCAAATTTTGAATGGGCGGTCAATTATCTCGATAACTTAGCTTTGACAGAGACCTCGCTGCAGACCGTGAGTAGTATTAGCAAGGTAGCTATACAACGGGACAAAACCACGACCCGACACGGTGCCTTTTACATCTGGTTCACACAATTTTAAGATGATGAGCGCATCACCAGGCCAAGAAGTACCAAGTTTCATCCTCAGAAAGGTGGTAAAGGGAAAAAAAATAGAACTAGTATGAAGATCAAAATCACAGCTCCAAACATGCTACACAGTGAAAACTGAGGATGTCAAGAATATGACCGGTTTCCGTTTCAAAAACAGAGATCAACTTTGCATGGATAATCAAATGAGCAAACCGACTAGTGCTTCACTGACAGCCCATATTTGAATGCCAAATAATACAACGATAAAAACACAACAGACTAACTCAACTGAGCAGATCCTAGGACGCTGTAAAGGAAAAATACCACAAATCATCATCAAAGGCTCAGCAATAGGCCACTGATGCGCAGTGACTCTTCTACAGGGTCTTACTTGAGTGTTTAATAGTAAAATTACTTAGGAAAAAAAGCTTTTTGTTTAATCAAATTTTACACTTCAGAATAGATGGTTTTCATTCCTTCTCCAAGGTGGGGAATAAGCACTTCTACCTAACTGAAGGCTGGGCTCTCTTCCCACTGAGATCTGGCACCCCATCATTCCTCTGGTTATTTGAATCACTTAGAACTTCATTTGATCAGACCTAGGGAAAGTATCAGCGAAGATGAGGTTGCAGCCATGTCTTCGCAGACTTTTCAGAAATGCAGAAGCTACACCAAAGACCGCATTTACTGTCCAGACAAGACACTAACCGGCAGAGACAAAAAAAGCACCCAGGATACCAGGATAGCATTGGTCTGAGTGCACCTGGCAGTTCTGTACGCTATCAGGCAGCACAGCACGCTTCAGGACCTGCCTGGGCAGGCAAGTCATGAGGCAGCCCTGTTGACAGGAGGCAAACAGAGCAGGGAGCATGCCGAGCTCCCAGCCGCTCCCCAGACAGCCCTTTTCTTAGCTTAGACTACCTGTCCTGATGGAGTGCAAGTATCTTTTTTAGTCTTCCTGGAAAGCAATGGGCAACTCCAGTATGCTGGTTAATATCTTCCTGAAAAAAGTCTGGATTGGAAAAACCAAACACTTTGTACAAGGAAGCACAGAGAAATAGTGGCTATTTGACCTTTTGGTCTATGTACTGCTAGAGCCAAAGTGTTTATTAAAGTAGAAGTAAATAGAAAGGATTATTTTTGTTAGCTTAATCAGAGCAGTAAGACTCTAAAATGAAGGCCCAGCAAGCTGGAGGTCTGCTTAAAATAAGCAGTAAGGAAAAAACTTGTACCAAAATGTATTTAAAAATATTTTTAATTAACACAAATGTATCATTTTACAAATCATGTGTTCAGTATTAGAGATGTGGTTAACAACAGAGAAAGTAACTTTTCAGCTCACCATCAGAAGACCAGCCCTAATTCTTCTCTCCCATTAAAACAATTTATCGTTATATGGGAAAGAGTACTCCAGATTTATAAATCCCAAATGCCAACCTGTCCCTAAGACATTACACTTGAGGAAAACCTCACTATATTTCTTGTCATGACATGGATTTGTCATTCTAGAAACCTGGAAAAAGGAATTGTTTAGACCTACTTACTGGGCTTGGTTCTAGACTCCACTGGAAGCCTACTGTACTGTCTCGGAAATCGCTACAAAAACTAGAATGATCATTTGTCTGCCAACACGGAAAATCTCTTCTGGAAGGAGTATCTTCAGGTAGATACTGTTGTCACAATGTTTTAGCATTGGGACTCTCCAAGGGGTCTAAATACCACATTTCCCAACAGCCCTCACCCCCAAGTAGTAGCTATACAGAAAGAGAACTGTATCTAAAGTTTCCAAAGATGTAGGTGAAGAAAAAACCCGTGAGAAGGTATCAGTAGCCCTAATTTAAACCTAAGAAACATAAGTCTGCCCATCCAGAAAATGAATAAAAATAAAACCAGGGCTAATTGATACTGAATGTTTGCACAGGTGTCCTGGTTTCAGCTGGGATAGAGTTAATTTTCTTCGCAGTAGCTAGTATGGGGCTGTGTTTTGGATTTGTGCTGAAGCGGTGACGGAAAAAGGACTGTCGTGGTTTAGCCCCAGTCAGCAACCAAGCACCACACAGCTTGAGATTAAGGCTTGAAATGAAAAATGCTGCAGCAGGACAGAGCACTCTCATTTTACAGTGAGCTTCATCTGACAACATCATCAGAGAAAGGAGCAGGAAAAAAAAGAAGAAACAAAAAAAGCTTTCTACAAAGCAAAAAAGGAGGCAAACTGTGCCTTCCTGACAGCTGGCCTCATCAGTGACATTAAGTACAGAAAGGAGGCAGGTATTACTCAAGAGACAGCAGTGGCAGGACTGGTAGGAGATCAGTACTCAGCACAGGAAATGTTTTGGTTTTTTTTTTAAAAATCCTAATTATGGTCCTTCTCCCCCAGTCTATCCTGTGCTGCACTGGAATTACATGAACAAAGCTGGAAAAGGGGCCTTTTCTCAAGAAAGAAATGCAGACACACGAGAGCAAAACCTTTTAAAATTTGGAAGACAGTGGAAGCAGTGCCCATGCTGTCTAAGCTAAGAGAAAAGACAGACGAAACCAGACGAATGAAGAAGCAGCAAGAGAGGTACAGTGACATCCTGTATCTCTTTCTCCATGGCAGCCACTTTTGCTTTTACAGACATTTTTTAAAACCATGCATAGCTCATTTTTAACTTCTAAGTCAGAGGAAACAGGAGGGGCAGAGGCATGAAAGGAAGATTACAAGTCACTCCATCACTGTGTAAGCACATCTTCTGGTGTCAACAGAAGCCTAAATACACTGAGGTCAATGCATTTATTTACGCCTATCTTTTATTACCTAGAACTAACTCCATTGAGTGCCTGGATTCTGACAGATTTCAGTCTTGGGACAAAGCAAAACTATCTCAGTAAGACCTAAGAGCTAATTTGCTCTGTTATGTGATCAGGACCTTCAACAGAGCTGCAGAGCACTACCACTGGATGGCATGGACCTTCTTTGCTGGTGCAAGGACTGGAAAGGGCAGGCTCCTCCAATATCAGCATTTTCCTTCCCTAAAATTTGAACTACGAGTACAAGCAGCATTAATCCAGCTTTGAAAATGGAAGAGAGCTGCTGGCAGAGAAACCTGAGAAATGACAGATGTCTTCTCACATGCCTCAAGTACTCAGCAGAAACTTGCATACAGTTAAGATAAAAACATCATTGGTGTTAACCTCATCAGGAGTTTCACTGAATCCTCTTTCCACACCAGAGTTATCTTAGCATAGAAGACTCTTCAGTTGTTTCTCCAAGACCCAGGTTTGGTTTCCAGTGGACTCTTGTGTATCTGCAGGAGGAGCGTGTACCCCAGACTGTCAGGGAAGGTACCGCCTCGTGTTGGGCTGACAGCCAGGATGCTTGGACGCGAACAGACGGGCATCTGCCATATAAATCATGGGGCTAAGAGCCTATTATGGATGTGGAAGAATACCACAGGTCTTAAAGATGCACAAGAATAAAGTATGGAGGACCTTAATGTTACACAAATCTTCCATAGCATCCCTCCTCAAAGCCGCATCCGAACCCGGAGGGCACAACGCAAGCTGTGGCACCTCAGGGCCCCACCCAGCCATCATCCGTCACACTCCTGCCAGCTTTACATCTGCGGGACACCATATACATGGGACTGGACTCGGGCAGTTTCCTAGCAGCTATCAAACATGCCATTTTCAAATTGCCCCAAGGTTTCCATTCTACAAGGCTTACAAAGGGTCGATCCAGATTTTTGCATCTTGCCAGTCTCGAAAAGCTGCATAAAGCCTCAGTCCCCATTTCCCACTCCTAGCAACGCTGCTTCTGCGCCTGACTTCACCTACAATAATTGGTCTCTGAAGGACAAGACATGGCAGTAACTTGTGCTGGGTTGGAAGGTGTGGGAATGGAGGAAATTAACACCAACTCTTTTTTCCATCCCAGTGAATAATGTGATTACTGGGGAGGAGAGGAGAAGGGCTGAGCCTGACATCAGCTGTGAGATGGAGTTTTATCTCTTTTTTTTTTTCCTTTTAAAATAAACAGATGGGGAGACCATTAAATTCACAGCCTCCACCACACAAACATACATCACAGAAGCTTTTGCCAATAAAAGAGTTAAACAATGTGTTACTTCAATCATCAGCGCTCTCGTGTAAAAAAAAAATAATAAAAATAAAAATAACTCTCTAGGAAAAAGAAGGCAGCAGCATAACCCCAGGTGATGCCGGCATGTTGAAACAGGATATTCTGGACAATAGCCATACAGCTGAATAAAATGGCAGAACTGAACTAGTCAGTTATAATGCATCCTATTTTCAGTTATCAAATAATTACCACTTCCACAACATTTTGTTTCCAGTCTCACCAGCTGAGGTGTAAACAACCTTCCATATGCTGCTGCTTATTCCAGACTAGGATATGCCTGCAGAGAGGCACGCTTTTCTTATGAGAACTACTTGAGAAGACAGGGTCATCAGCGTACCATCTTATTATCTTGACAGCATGCTGCAGCTGCTGCATTTGGTGTAGGGGGGAAGCTACAGTACCCCATCAAGCATTCAAGCTTTCAGAAGAAGCTAGACCTGTTGTCTTAACTTGTCTTTAGTACCCTTATACCAGTACTTAGAGTAGTGCACAGGGCATTTCCACCCTGAAAAGTTTTTATGCTAAGAGCAACTACAAGTCAACAGATAGCAAGCAGTAAGGTAGTGAGCGCTGCTTGAAACCTCCCCACCATCTAGTGATTTTGGAGATATTTCAACAGGGACCAAGCTGGAACACAGAGATGCAAAACCCTCTAAACACAAACGTTTAGATTACTATTTCCTGAAGGGAAAAAAGGGGAAGAGATTAATTTCATGAACGGTCTCTTGTGAACCACTCACCAAAACTGCTCCCAAACGTTTATGGTCAGTCCTGCCCTTGCTTGTAATGGGACTTGATTCAAGACTTTTTCTGTTTCCAGCCTCTTCTTTCATACATTACACCCAAACCACTGCCAGTGAGCGAACGTGTGCGAACATCAGTCTTTGGTTGAAGCTGGTGTTGTGTAGCCTGTAGGCTTTTACTCAGTGCTTAGAGTTCAGCCCATGCAAGTATCAATTAAATAAACTATTCCAGTATGCTCAATATTCAGGGTAACTTTTTGTTTCTACACATGGTGAAAGATCTGTTCACAAATGTGGGGTATTTAAGGTTAATAGTTTTGGTCGTTTCTTATAAGCATTATCATATTTCCCAAAATACAAGTGCGTCTTTTGAGTCCATTTTCCCTTCTGCCTTCATTAGATCTGAGCAGGCACATAAACAAGGATAACAGTTGGCTCCAAAACATATCACTACTAATACTGCAACACTTCTGAAACTCTAGAAAATCTCTAGCCAGGAAAAAAATAGGGATGTAGAGTAGCACCAATCAGTTTATATGCTAGGCTGAGATATAGAGCCTGTTTTCATCTGATTTTTCATTAACTTGCCAAGTTAATAAAGCAGATGGTATGAGCAAATTCCACAGAACTATGCTTATAGCAAACTTTATAAGCATCTGGTCTTGAGGGAAGGGGGAAATCAAACCCAGAGAAATCTGGGAGAAGACCAAACAGAAAAAATATAAGGGAGAAAAGCCATAAACAGCTAACTCTGAAGGGAAGAAGGTTTGATCCAGATTTTGTTGATTAGAACAACACAGTTAAAGCCAGTATTTAGTGTCTGTAACTTCTAAAAATGCTACATTTGATTTGCTGAAGCCAAGAGCGTGGGGCCAATAGACTCAGGGACATTTCAGTCCAGTTTCTGAAAAATATCTCATCTGATGATGCATATTTCTAGAACATTTTCTAGAAAAATGCATTCTGTTCTTCATTAATCTGATGACATCCATGGAGCCCAACCCTTAAGTTCTTAAAACATCATTCATGTTTAGTTGAGATGAAAAAGGGTTGCCTCAACACTGCTGGTTTTCCTGCAGGAAGATATGATTACAACTTGATGTTTTCAAAGAGTTGCTTGTGTACTGTGGTGGGATGACTCTTTCCCGCTATTGAAACATCTGCCTCTCTCACTGCCATTGGTAGACCTTAAGCCATTTCATGAAGGAAATTAACATTCCTCCCATTTTATAGATGGGGAGGTGGAGATGAATAGCAGCTTCCGTGAAGTGACTCCTTTGGACAAAAGGCCACGTGCTCTTACCCTTAAATTACACACCGTATCGCCGTCAGACATACAGAGACAAGATTTTTGAGTTGAGATTTGCCCTACGCAAATCCAGACAGACTCTGCTCAAGTACAACGTGAATCCAATGGAAGAGTGAGGGGAAAAAACATCCCTTTCCTTGCTCTCAACCAGTTAGGATCACCTAGCTGACCACATGAGATGGTCCACACTGTGCTAAGAGGATAAGGAGAGTATATTTCCACTGAACCTCCTGGGAATGCTAACGTTTTGGTGTAATCCAACAGATATTTGGGTGGTTCAGAGCAGAAGAAAGTACTGTCCTTAACTCTGAATTTCCTGGTTTACTTTCCAACTTTGAACAAAGCAAACTCTATTTAAAAGGTACCTCACTCAGGAAAAAAACAGCTCGTTAAGACACGTCTTTTTCTCTCTTGGCATCCTCCAAGATAGCCCCTATAAGAAAGGGCACTGGAACACTGTTCCCAGCAGAGCAGCAAGCATGCCACTGAGCACACTCTGAGTCATCCTTCCCACCACAGTAATTAGTAGGAAAGGGTGTTGGCCAGCCAGGAAGCTCCCTGGATGAGTCATTATCAAATACAACCATACCTAGATAACCTTGGCATGGCCTAGCTTAGCTTCTTTCTTAGGCAAGACAACCTCTGTGCTGCTACTCCTCCCATCTTACTTCGTTTCGAAAATTGTCTACTAATGGCAAGAACTATTGAGCTAATTGCATGCAGAATTTTAAAGTTGAAAGACAAGAAACATCTAGTTACATTTAAAGTTGAAAGTCAAGAGACATCTAGTTACATTTAAAGTTGAAAGTCAAGAGATATCTAGTAGCATTTAAAGAGCAGAGGATCATTATAATGAAAATAACTGCAATAAAAAGAATGAAGAGTATGAGGAAGAGCAAATATTCGCCACCCAGCTGGACTAAATCAGATTCTGGCAGTTTTGCTCAAATCATTTAATCACTTTCAGCACTGTAAGCATTTTCAGTGCTTACAAACATTCCTCCAGTCTGTGGACTAAATTTACAAAAGACACCAGCAAGAGGTTGAGAGATTTTGCCCTTTGCTGCAGAGAACTCTTTGTGTACAGGAATCCTATCCTTGACTCATCACTGAGAAATATTAGAATTTCTATCATAAAGGAGAAATCTTTTTAAACAGAAATGTGCACCGCTGCTACTGCGTAGTGCAAGGTGGAAGGGGCCCGCTCCCTGTGCTGCAAGGTAAGTTAGCAATGTGGGATGGCCCTGTATTGGCCCTGACTGCTATGCCCAGTTCTACGTTGAGCACTGGCTTTTCTCACTTGTGAGTAAATTTGCTAAAATGTTAATGACTGAAATTAGACATCGCTTCGTAGCCTCTTGACTGCTTAATCTGAGGTGGTCTTGGCCACCACGATTGTTAATTACTATCAAATGGAAAGCATGACTAGTGCATTATTAATCTTTAGCCAGCTTTAACATGGTGCTTGACAAATATAAACAACTTTTAAAACCAGCTTTCTCAAAATTAGTCATGGTCCAATTTACACACCAGTAGTAAGCTATAGGAAAAATCCTACAGAAACATCACATGCCACATGAAAAAAAGGCCATGTGTTTATCTTAAGGTTTTCTTTTTTTCCCTGGAATTCTTCAGAATCAGTGAGAAAGGGACAGGTAGCTGAGGCCTGGCAGTTCACCTCTCCAAGGGTAGGAGAGCACGGTGCAAGTAGCATTAGATTAGATGGCCCTAGATTAGAGACGGTTGAACATAGAGGTATTCTTTTGGAAAGCTTCGCCTGCCATCAGTTGCCAGTTCTGAGGTTATCTGCAACTAAAGGCAAAAGATTTCAGTCTGGATGATGAAACAACTCCCTTTACAAAAGCTACTCCCTTGACAGATGCTAGGGAAACAACTTGGAGGTATGCTTTACCATCAAAGTCCCAAAACGTTTACAAAGTATTTATGTATCTGTCCCCTATTCCTGTTCTCCTGCCTCATATGCAAGCTGAAACATTTTCCTCCAACATCACTCCAGTGTTTCTCTCCCCACCTTCCACCAATCTAACTTGGGACAGAGGGCAATGATAGGGTTGAAGACAGCTAAAGACTGCCCCACTTGATCATCTCAACAGTCTCCGCAGTTCTTCAGCTATGCAAACTCCAGGAGTGCTGTGTTTTCAGCTCACCTCCAAGCCAGCTGAAATGGCCTTGTAGATGATATACAAGGAGAGCCAGGCTGGAGAGCTGGGCCGAGGGGAACCTCATGGGATTCACCAGGAGCAAGGGCAAGGTGCTGCCCCTGGGGAGGAACAGCCCCCGGCACCAGCACAGGCTGGGGCTGCCCTGCTGGGAAGCGGCTCTGCTGAGAAGGCCCTGGCAGTGCTGGTGGGCAGCCAGTGCCCCTGAGCCAGCGCTGGGCCCTCGGGGCCAAGAAGGGCAGCGGTGTCCTGGGCTGCATGGACAGGAGTGTGGGCAGCAGGGCGAGGGAGGCCATCCTGCCCCTCTGCTCTGCCCTGGGGAGGCCGCAGCTGGGGTGCTGTGTCCAGTGCTGGGCCCCCAGTGCCAGAAGGACAGGGAGCTGCTGGAGCAAGGCCAGCGCAGAGCCACAAGGATGCTCAGGGGCTGGAGCATCTCCCTGGGGAGGAAAGGCTGAGAGACCTGGGCTTGTTCAGCCTGGAGAAGAGAAGGCTGAGGGGGGTCTCCTCAGTGCT
>VZTV01100097.1:34050-49026 GCA_013400875.1 Anhinga rufa
GTGACAAGTATTTCTTCGTGCATTCCTCAGAAAACAGAGGAAAGCTCGCTTCCTCTGAAAATGCGCTGACTGGTCATCTTGCAAAATTCCTGTCAGTGAAAGAGGTCAGTGGCATCAACAAAGGTCTGCTACTAGGGAAGGTTTATACAGTTCACCCTACCTGGAGCAGAGGAACGGACTAGGTGACCTCCCAAGGTCCTCCTGTCCTTTTCATCATTCATTCCACGGTTTTCTAATCGTTTTCCTGCATTGCTTTGCTGTTTTGCAATACCTTATTGCACCAGTAGACTTGACCCCTTCAAGCAAAGAATCTATCACTTGTTGGGCACATTTTGCTTGCTGTAGGTTGCTGTTAGCTGATGGCAATGTATAAGTGAGTAATAATACTGCTGATGAATGAATTGGCCAAGAGCTAGCACCGAGCCATCTTGCTACTTACCACACCACACTTCTTTTGCTGCTTACAGCATGTTGCTGTGAAGTAACCCAAACATGGTCTGACACTGCAGCATGCAGAATTCCCATTGCAACAGAAGCTGTAAGTGGGGCCACCAAGGGGACTGTATCTTTTCCTGGCTGTTCTCTTTGCAGTGCACTGGGATTATTATGTTTTATTTGTAAAGCAATCCTTTCCTTAAGGGTCGTGCTGCAAGACTATTAAAACATCACGAAATACATAGATTTGTCTTCCACTACTTCATCTGATTCCCTCTCTTCTTAAAAGAAACAAAGGGAGGAAGTGGGACCAATAAAACATAACTTGTTCTGCTCTTTATCCTTTTAACCAATTGCTGATAATTTTCACTAAATGGAGAAATCGGTCCAATAACTCAGCTTAGTGTTGGTTTTTTTTAAAAAAAGTATTCTCACTTTTCCTATTAATCTAACAATTAAAATCGCGTATCCAGTGAAAAAGCCTGTGTATGTCACCTTTCAAGAAGCCCAGTCTTTAATCTGTTGTCCCAATGATATGGTATCTTATATCACTTTAATTCCTTAAGAAAAGTGAAAATTAACTTTTTTACCAATTTAAGCTCCATTTTATTTTCATGTTGCTAAAGGGTTAGAAACTGTGATTTAGATTGGATAGAAGAGTTCTGATAGGTTCAAAACCTCCTCCTTCTAAGCTGTAGTTTATTGATAAGAACTAAATAAAACTTGGAAGTGACAGATGACCTAATCTACAGTTCGGAGCTGCAGGAGTGTTTCATTCTATTAATCATTTCGAACATGACTGATTATGCCTCACTGTGGCTGAATTCAAATATTCAAACTCAATACGACTCTAGCCACAACACCCAGGTCAGCAGTTTTGGTAAAGGCTGATGATATGTTTCTTATTGTGGCCCCAAGTCTATTCAGCCAATGTCTGCCCATAGGTGATGCTGTTTCTTTCACTCTGGAGAAGCAGCGAAGTAGATGTTTGTTAAAAACAAAGGTAGGCTGGGACTGTCAGCTGTACCATGGCTCAGCTAACTCAAGTTTTCTCAGACGGGTAGGTCAAAAGGAAACAAGAAGAGCTCTTCTTGAGAGGGAAGGCACAGGGCGAAGGGAAAACAGCTGGACTGGAGAATGGCTTTGCTGCTCTGGATGCTCCCAGACAACGGGGGTTTAAGGGAAGCTTCCACTTTTAGGAAGGCCTGGCCTCCTCCTACACCCCATCTCCCTTCTTCCTCTTGGAGTGCTTGATGCCCTGACACCTCTGGAGCAGCTGCTGCCAGTCTAGCTCTCCAGGGCTTTGGCAGAATTGGAGTAGGCAAATAGGGCCGTGGCCGCTCTGCTACCCCTCCCAGCTCAGGGTAGGCAGTTGCCTATATCAGGGGACATTGGCCTAGCATTAAGAAGGTTGTTTTAACTGAGGCTGGGTGCCCAGCTGCCCGAGCCACTTACAAAAAGCCCACCTACCATGCTCTGAGACTATCTTTTCCAAACCTTGGGTAATACTGAGAAGCAATTGAACAGCACTACCCGAGAGGAGCTACATGCCGAGTCCAACCCAGGCAGTGACTGAAGTACAACTATTGCAGGATGCTCACAGAGCACAGAAATTATTGTCAATAAGTGGCAAAATGTTGTTTTGTAAAGAGCTCCTAGGCAAATACACTGTGTGGGTTTTTTTAAGTATTTGAGGCCAGAGGTTGACTTGGATTGTTGGAGTCCACATGCTTCAAGAAGAAATGAAAAGCCCATTCAAGTTAGTGTCTGAAACAAGAGCTATGGGGACAGTATTTCTCTGTGTACTCCAAGATCTGAATCCTTCCTAAACAAGGAAAGTTGGGGGAGAAGAGAGGAGAGGATGGTGGAAGAGACTGAAGGCAGAGAAAGAGATGTGAAATTTCTGTCTGCATTTATGTATTTTAAGTGTAGATTCTGGGACCTTAAAAAGAAGTCTCAGTTACTGAATATAGTCCGTAATGTTGAAAAATGCATCTTGGAACTCCTAGATTCTTTTTTTGTAGCATCCATGATTTCAGTAGATGCTGGAAACCCACATACCTTAGAGGATGTCAGCCCTAAGGCATGAAATCATTATGGCATCTGTTTAGGAACTGAACTCTCCTTCAAATCAATGGATGTAAACTCTGAAATGCCTTCAAATCTGGCATATGGGCTTTGATCACTTCTACAAATGGAACTCAAGTTTCTAAATCACTTGGACGCTTGAAAGTTAGGCTGAACGTGAACTTGATTGATGATGATGTTTTCAACTTGCCGATTCAAACAGCTACTCTGGATGAAAAAGGAATTTCTGTTTGCAGAAAATAGGAGGGATGAGCTTGGAGAAAAGGGCCATAAAACAAATTAACACAGGGCCTCCAGGCATTGGCTCAAAACATTTCATTCCTTTGAGATGAGGTACCTTTGGGGAAACAGAAGCAGCAAAACAAATGACAAATAGAAGCCAAGGGATGCAAATGAGGAAACAAGAAGAATGCTGTAAAAAAGTTAGACAGTATTTGAGGACTGGCTTGTTGTTTTGTACATTATCCAATTCTCTCTGCAGAACAAGACTTTAGACAAGTCCATTTAAGAGTTCATATTGGAAATAAGTTTTTTTCTTTTTTCTTTTTTTTTTTCTTTTTTTACAGGTCTATATCAGAGCGGGATGTTGTCACACACTGGAAGCAGCGCATTACAGAATGGGGAATGCCCTGTAGGCCTTGACACCACGGCACTTTGCTGCTCTAGTCCTGCTTAAAAGTTTTTTGTGTTCAGCAAGAAGCAGGGAATATAGACACTTGCATCTACCGGCCATGCAAGATTCTGAAACCTGCCCAGGATATACAGGAGGGACAATAGGAACAGCAAATCTCTGACTAGGCCCTTCTTAAAAAGCGAACTGACACCGCGATCGATATGAAGTGCACAGAAGTGGCATTAGTATATCCAGCTGTGAGGGACAGAAGCCCAGTTCAGAGTTGAATTCAGAAATCCAGAGACAACATACTCAAATGGCTCATCCTGAAATAAACTACGTCCCTGCAGCCGTTCAGCCATGGTACTAGGAAGCCTTGCTTTGCTAGCGATGGAGAATCCTTTCTTCCTACATCATTTCCACACAGGAGCAGGCTCATGAAAACTGCCCTTGCCCTGCCAAGGCGTGCAACCGGTGGGGCGCCAAACAGTGCTGGTAACCTCTCTGCCACAGTCCCCTCTGCCTAGAGAGGACTGACAGCCCAGTTCATTCTTGCATCCTCTATTAAAGCATGAAGTCCTTATACACAGGCTGGAAAAGGCACAAGCCTAATCTTAAACTGGAAGGTAGGTGGGATGAGCAGTTAACAGCTAACCCTCAGTCAAAAGGAGGAAGTATCGGGTGACAATATTGTGAATCACCTACAAAAAATGTAGATCACAGCTTCAAAAAAAAAAACCACCAAAAAAATCAGAAAAACACCCTACAGGGAGTTTGAGAGTATGAAGAGTTCTGGAAAGCATCTCTTTATTCAGATTGACTAATAAATAAATTTCTTAAGTAACACATTTAGCTAGCATAAGTTTCCTGAGGTTGGTTACGTCATTTCTTACCGCCTCTATAACTCATTAACTTGCAGCTTATCTCTGCAGCCCTTTCTGTGCCCCTAATGCCAGGCAGTTTGTTCTCCCATAATATTCAGTGGGCTGAGCTGGATGTGCCAGGAACGGCTGAACTGGAGAAACACAGCCGTCCTGGGCTGTGTCAGGGCTATGTAACACCCATCACCCCCCTCCTCAGAGGAGTCCCACTGGCCTGAAACCTTCTACCAGCACCTGAGTGGCAGCTTTCCTAACCGGTGACCCTGTACTGAAGCAGAAGATGCTTGAATGGTTCAAATACTGCAGCACAAAAATGCAAACAAAGAGTAAACCCAAAGCTCAGAGTATAAATGTGGAAGAGGAAAAACAAATCTGCACCACTGAGGGAGCCCCCTCCTCGCCTCCCAGCTACAAACACATTAATTCACTGCTATGCTTTCAGTCAAAGGTTCACGCCTGCTATAAAACAGCTCTGCTCTCTCATGTCAGCAGAGCTTCACTGTGTTACAGCACTCAGCCCAGTAGATAAGACACTTCCTAAGCACTTCTTGAACTAGCCATGCAGAGAAGGATTCTTTTTAAATAGTTCTCTTTGTAGCTACCCTGATAAGTACTCACCCAATCACAATACAGTTTGTTCAAGAGCTTCCAAAAGCAACTCTATTGCTGCGACCACCCGTACCACCCTCTTTCCAGCTTGGGTGGGAAAGCTGACCCCAGGGGAAGCACAGCTGATCTTCCACCCTCCGCATTTACAACACACCCCAGCAAGCAGGACTTATCACAAAGTCAGTCCCGCGTCCTTAGTAGCGGAGAACTGCACAGCCCTTCAGAATGACAACGTCTTTTCCTAATTCTGACAATCAAGAGGGAAAAGAGGCAGAGACTCAATCTTCAGCTTACATTACTAGTTCAAAATAATATGCTCGGTTTCTTTCTGAAGCAGAAGAAACCGTTGCAACACTTCACAACTCAGTGACCTGGTAGGATGGAAAACAACGCTGGGGCCTGGCTGGAATTTCACTGGGGAGTTGCACAAAAGGAACAAGTGTCTCTATCTCAGACCAAGACTATATGTTATCGTTTTGCTTTTTAAGGGGGATAGTTGGAGGAACAGGGAAAGTGAAGGACAGGTAACAGGAAGAAATGAGCATGACCTGACCCACAAATGAGACAAGAAGATTGAGCTGCGCAGAATTCAAGCAGGTTTTTCTTTTTGTTTAATTTCTTTGGATTTTTTTTTTTAATACACCTTAAGGATTTGTTGTTCCACTGTATTCAGTCTATTTTCTAGAAAATATTTTAATATTAAAACAAATATTGCTCTGCTTATGCCCTTATTTGCAAATAAAATCAGAGCTACCGTAAATCATAGAAGGCAGCTGTGATTCAAAACTACACTATTTAAATTACTTTTTGGTTATGAAATGCTGATCACTGAGCTTAGATTAGTTCTGATGGGAGCTGCTGATATTCTGTTGTCATTTCTTCCATATACTGTCTTTGTTGTGGAGACACCTGACAGGATATTAATGTTTAGTTATGCAAAGTGTACCCTTATTTCCAATGTTAATTAGTAGAGCCACTGATTTCTTCAATGACTTCTCAAAGCAAAGTTAGAGAAAGATATCCACAGGAAGACAAGTAAAACGTGCGAGATCTATGTCCTTTCACTGAAGGTAAAAGTTAATCTCTTTGCCCCTGTGAGCTTAAAGATAGACAAAATGTACTATTGACTTTTAAAGCAAGGAGTTAAATATTGTAGAACTTGAAAGCTGTGGCTATATTATACCCCCCTGGAGACATTTAACTTTGCATTCGTGGCACTGCTACTAAGGTTTCTTGGTTCCCTTTCCCTCCAACCAGTTGAAGAAGAGCCTGTTTGCTGTTAGTGGTAGGTGAAGAGGTGAAGAAGCTAATTCCACCTCAGACACCAATGCTTCAGTGCTTCAACATCCACGCTATCTGGTTAAATATTACAATGCTACAAAACTGGACCAAAGCATATCAAGTGTTCCCCTTCACCCAGACACTTCAGTGAGATTTGCCTTATTCAGATATACTATATAAGTTTCTGAGCATTCCAGGTGCTGTTTATTCAGTTCTAGCAGCAATTCCTTCCAAAATGATTACATACATACAACAGCCAAGTGTTAAGCGTCCAGCCTAGTCTTATGAAAGAGATGATATTAGGTAGGGTGGTATGGACGTTAGGGGTTTGGGTTGTTTGGGAGTTCTTTTGCACACCTATCTTTCGGATATCCTTCAAGCAGAGCAGAAGTTAAATTTACCAAAAATGGAGATCACGTTTTAAAAGTTCATTAGCAATAGCTAGATCGCAGTCTTTAAAATCCCTTTCACCCCCTCCCCAAAGGCTTGGTGGCTTCTTGATCCAAATATTTGGATCTGCTCTCAAGGCTCTAAGTCCTGGCTACGGGCCACAGCTAAGTTCAGCTGCCCCTTCACCCCCCACCAAAACAGTTTCCACATACTCTGTTTCAGTCTTTAAAAGTCTATCATGGTTTGAACATGGCAGAAATAATCACTCCATGCTCACATTTCATCGGTCCTGATCCAAATTCTACTGGCATACCTCTGTTGATTGATTCCAATGGCTCAACACAACGGCATTACATGAACAAAACTAACCAAACATCTGGCTCCATTCTAAAAGAGTGCACATGGGAAAGCAAACCTAAGTAAGCCAGGTGCTGTTAACTCCACCGCTATGATAAACTGCAGCGAAGGGGATGATTTAATAACCAAAGCAGCAGAAGATAAATCTTCAACTCCCATCTGGTCCTTCAGTGTCACAGTCAGGAGAGTGCCTAGACCACAGTACCCTGAAAAGGACTGGGAAGAGAGAGGGGTGGAGCCCACACCATGGGAAGCAGTTTTAGTCTGCTTCATGATCTCTATTCACAGCGACTCAAGAGTTAACCAACCGTAGGCGCCTGCACCTTTTATTTGCCTTGGATTTGCACCAAGTTTGAGTCATCACGTCCAAACAGGAGGAAAAAAAACCAACTCCAAGCTTCGTATTCTAAAAAGGGCATTCCCATACCAGGACATTTTTAAGTTCTTACCAAGGAAAAGAGCCTTTTTGAATTAAGGTGGCTACATGCCTGGCTTCTCCTCTGAAGGAAAAACAAGATCTGTTCAGAGCACTAAGTAATCACAAACACAATTTAGATGCACTGGTGTCTAAATAAGACAGGATCTCTATGTACATTATGTCATATCTGCCTCTACAGAAAGATTTAGCTTTTTTGTAACTCCATTAAACTCATACTGTAGGTGGGACTGAGGGCTTTTATAGTAGCAGACTATCAAAGGAATGTAAGGAATGCAGGGTGTAAACAGATTAGATCTTTTCCTCCTCTTATAGAAAGACCTAGATTTTTTTCCCTTTCCTCTGAAGCTTTAGAAATTTAAATGAAACACTGAAGCATGCATGTTACTCAAGTGCACCCTGTCCTCAGTCCAGGATGCAAAGCCAACAATTCACAGGTTTTTCCTGTTTAATCAGGGGTTGTGCAGGAACTTAACCAGGCTTTGGAACCGGATTCACTGGCAGTTTGGGTTGAACTGGAAAAAAAAATTGACCTACAGCACATTAACCCCTCACTTTGCTATTTCACCCGTATTGAAGAGTTTACCCTGCAATTACTAATGATATCCACTGGTCCTGTCTCCACTGACTGGATTTACTGTCCTAATGGTATAGAGTTTGCTGTACTGGATAAATAACAAGGGACCAAGTGTCAGGCTTGCATCTAGTCAGTTTGGATAATTCTAGGAACCTTTCTCAGCAGAAGCTAAATCAGCTGACATCTTGCCTCAGTTATATGAACTATTTCACTTGCGATGCAAATAACAGTCATGAAAGTTAATGCACTAACAGAAAGGGAATACATGAATCACTAAAGAATGATTTACCCATCCTCTATTTCCTGTCTGTACTGGACTCCTTTCGCTGCTTGACTGGAGGTTCACATTCAAACATCTCACTGCCTTTCCCAAATCAGTATTGCCAAAGGTTTGGCCCTTTACATGTGATATGTGGGATTTGTTTTCTCATTTTTATACTGCAATTCCAAACCTACATTCACATGTAGGAGCAGTCAGACTTTGGCCAAGATGGCTATGTCAGTCAAGGAGAAACCAAGGAGTAGGGCATGATAAACATGTGTAAGGTATATACCTCGGATTCAGAGATGTACTTGAAGTTCAGCAGGAAAAAGCAGAACTACTTTAGGAACACAGTCCTTCCACAGAGCTCAGTTAAGACACAGGAAGAAGGTAGCAGATATGTGTAATGCAAGAACCGAGGTAGACAGCTGTGTCTGCAGGTGAGAGTTAAGGACAGCAGAAGTAACGCTAACCCCAGTGGAGATATACTGGCAAGCCTGTAGCTAGGTGGAAAACTGGAAGTTAAATTTCAAAACTAATTGATCCAAATGTTCAACTTGAGACTGACTACAGCATCCTTTGTATGAACAATGCTACAAGAGCTGAAGTAGGTAGCCAATAACTGAATAAGATTGACATGATTAACTCATCCAAAAGCTTAACCCACTAAGAAAGATCATTAGCACATAGAGTCAATGCAAAGCAATTGCCTGGAAAAATCAAATATGTACCTAATGAGTTAGAATATTAACAGAAATCCTGGGAATTACAACGGTAGTAAAATCAAAGGTTCCATCTGAAGAACCTCATCATCATAATTTTTGAACTACGCTCATGTTGCTCTTTTGCACATTCAACAGTACTTGACATTAAGTAGTGAATAAGTATTAATTAACATTCCATCCTAATCAGGGCAAGAAGGTTAAACACTATGCTGTCTTCATAGCTAATCTTTAAAGAAAGCTAAGTATTGCCTCAAACTCTAAAAGGGGAACGATTTACAATGTGAATCCTGATAATAGAGATTGGAAAAAGGAACAATGTGAAGCCTTCCTTCACTTTTCTTCTTTCTTTGTACAATTGGGGGTAAACTTTAAGCCCACTGAAATAGAATTTAATTGGGAGGGACCGAGCAGATACTTCAGGTCTTCTGTTCTCATTCCAGGAAGTTTTTTAGTTAAGGATTCTTGAAAGCCTGCATAAATTTCCCTCATGTACTTGTTTATATATCCTGCCCACATCTTCATAACAGATAGGTTACACGCAGTCTCTTGATCTCTATTCTTAACATGAGCATCCCACTTAAGAACTAATATAGTCTAGGGTTCCTCAGCTCCCCAGTATAACTGTCATTTTAAGTGATTTTAAGTGAGAAGCAGGGTAGAAATTCCTATCAGCACTGCAAACATGCACGATGAAATCAGACCCCCCCCCAAAAAAAAAAATCCTCTGTCAGACGCTCCCTCTCCCCTCCTCTTCTCCAGGGAACAATTCAGTGTAGAACTCTACAGGGGAGGCTTCTGCGAGTTTGTGGTCTTCCTGGGAGTTCTGCAGCACATACTTTATTCTGCTACTAAGTTTAGCAAATGTTTAGCACCTTCAGAAGGTTCAAAGGTCATTTCTCAAGAGCCAAAGCTGCTTTTGTTTTAGACTAATTGATTTGGTGTTAAAACCTGTTGAAAAATGAAGTCGGAAGAAAAAACACTGGAGCAAGAGAACAAAAAGTTTGAAAGTCTGAAAATGCCCATGAGTCAGTTCTCACACATCTCAGGTTTTTTTAACCACTTGGCAGCTGGGCAGAGAGCTTCAGAAGCTGATCAAAGCAACGAATACAGCCTTCCACATCAGATTCCTTCCCCAAGGCCTATAGATTCTCTCCCCATAGATGGACTAACTGGGAATAAGAGGAAATGGAAAATGCCTTCCCCCCCGCCCCGTTTCAGATATAAAAATTTATATACTCTACCCAGAGACTTGAGCCAAGCCCGATTTCTCTGTATGCTGATGAGAACAGACGTTTCAGAGAGAATCCTTACCTCCATCGTGGGCTGCAGGAATCAATAAAGTGCTTCAACTATCTTGTTTTCTTGAATATATGTTCCTCACTAACATGCAGAACAAGCATATCTGGTTCAAAGCAGGCTGATGGGAGGCAAAGCAATTGTTTGGGGGCTATTCAACACCATCAGACCTTGAGACCTTGTAACAAACCTATGGTGTATTTTCATTAATGAGGTTTCAGTCCTTTCAGCAAAGGCTGCATTAAAAAGCAGTCCCAAAGGTAGAAGATATAGAAGGACTAATTATATGATGCAATCTTTGCTGCTACTAGGTCCAAATCTAGAACGGGTACTAAGGCAGTAGAACTAAAGCTTCTCTGTCTGGGCGTCCACTTTCATTTTGATTTCTAGTTACTTTGTTTTATGATTCAGTTAATCTTATGGCAGTTTCACACTTATCTCTCACAACATATATTCTTCTCTTTTCTTCTGTATGCTTCTATAGAGCATCTGTCACTCATGCGTTCCAGGGAAGAGCCCAACATCAGTTTAAAATATCACAAATGCTCTTTCCAGCTGTGATTCACATGTTCTAAAGCTTTGTTTCTTCCTGCTGGGGTATGCTTCCCAATAAAAGGGATTAAAATATGATCCAGGCATAAGAGGGAATGCATAGTAACGTTTTTCCTTGGGACGGCAGGAACTGCTGGTTAAGGTTTTAATGGATAGCTGCAAGACATAATTAAAAGCAGCGGGTCTATGAAATATAACAATTTATATTTGTGCACAGAAGGAAGGGAGAGTTCTCAGGTTTCTAAATAATCTATAGGATTTGGGCCAATGAACTGCTCAACTGAGCGCACGTCACGTAACTACATTGATTTGCATTGGCCAAGAAGCTGTTACAAATATTCCACCTGCTTTAGGTACAGAGAGGCAAAGCCTCTGCACTAAAAAAAAAAAGCCCTCCAGCTAATTTTAATAATAAATATCAGCAGGTGAAAAACTTTATAGGATGCAAAGAAGAAACGTGTATGTTTTCTTTGTAAGGAAGGAGTACTACCAAAGAGGCAACTACGGGTGCTTCCTGCACACCTAGCGTAAGGCCAGCGTCAGGTTTCACGCCAAGGCTGCTGACTCAGAGCAGCCCCGCATGCCCCTGCTATTGGCTGCCCACTGGGAAACAGGAACTACACCAGTGAGTTATCAACCAGGGTGGAAGAATGCCCGAGAGAGGGAAGACTAGGTTTTTAAGGCCGTTTCCTCACGTAGTTTCTTTAACCCCTGAAGGACAAGCAGCAACCACCTGTTTCTATACCCTGCCACCAAAGCACAAGACAGACTGCTTAAGATGTTTTATAGGACATCAGGCCTCTCCCATTGCTCCTTGGCTTGCCAACAACAACAGCTGGCAGTGGTTGTACCAGGAGTGATGTCTGACCTATGGATTGTTCTCCAGCTACTAGCTGAGGATCAGAAGATCCTGTCCTTGACTCCAGATTTGCTGCTGTTGTTGTGGTCCCAGATGCTGGCCTTCATGGGCCCAAGAACCATTTCTGTTGCCTTTAAACTTAGAAACACCTCCTTTTGGTGTTACCACAGCACTCTTCTGGATTATTAACCGAGGGAAGAAGCCACCACTATTTTCCCAAGCAGACAAGGAACTTGACCTTTAAGCGGCACTCGGCAAACCCAACACATTAACTCAGTTTTTCTAAGTGGAAGATGCTGGCCTGAGACATGATACCACCAGCCTGGAGTGCCAACAAGACTCAGTTCTACATTATCACATTCATTTTATTGGTGAAATAAAGGAACATTTGGTTTTAACATACTATTCTGCTTCCCCAGTAGGATTAACAATCAGGGACCCTGACCTGAATTCTAGCAGAAAAATTGTCAGCCCAGGGAGGCAACTTTGCCAAGGCTCAGTAGTGCTTTGTGTTCCATCTAAGTTTTTTATTCCCCCTCAGATCCTACTTTTGGTTACCTTTAGGTGTCCATCAAGCACCCCAACTGGAGCCCAAAGTCAGTAGAAAGACTCGCACTGAACTCCACGGATATTAAATGAGGCTGAGGCTGCATTACGCTCAGTTTGGGTATAACCACAGCATGAATAACAAGAATTTCTATTTTTATACTAGTGTTGATGCAAGAGGCTGCATTCTGGTTTCATTCACTCAGTATCAGCATATATTAATTTTGATGTTATTCTTACATCAGTATATGAAATCATCTTGTTATAGAAGATAGTATAAGACCGCATATGTTATATAAGACAGTACAACAAGGATTTCAGTCTGAGCAACACAAGCATCTCCAAAATCACTACCGAGTCTCACAATACCTTTGTGGAATACGCAGTGTTATGATGCAGATTATAATATCACAGCAAGTGTCCCTGTGGACTAAGCTGTGCGTTCACCTGAACACAGAGAGGAAAAACAGATTCCTGCCTACATTAGGCAGTTGCAACAGACCTGGAGACATACAGCTTCCGAGGCACATGGCACAAAAAAGAAAGCCAGTTTATATTGCCCCTTGGATCTGGAAAACTACCCCAAATTCTGCTTCTCGGTAACAAGAAAGGAAAAAGATCCATCTTGGGGGTTCCCAAGACACATCAAGGGATGTCAAGTGATGTGTCCCTGTGTACCCCCCCTGCCCCCAGACCAGGTGCTCAGCAAGGTCAGAAAGCTCCCGAGTATGATCTCGCCCAGAAAACTTGCCATTCTTTTGAAACGTGTTCTCATTTTACCTCTCACTGCCCTATAAATCATGAGCAATAATTACCCTTTTCACTTGAGCCAAAACGAAAACAAAACATATTTTTGCTAGAAAAGAGATCAAAATCCTGATCCAAATTCCAGGGAAGTGGGTCAAAGCTTTTCTGTTGCCCTCAATGGGCTTTGGATCCACTGTGCTTTTTTACATTTTTTATTGCATATAGCCTATATATATATATAACATACAGCCCCGAATACTCGGGGGTGATTTTATCTATAGAGTTGAAAACTTCAGTAGTCCAAAGTGAAGTTTTATCCCCTGCAACTGGATCCGGCCCCATACATTCAAGCAAAGACCCCTGACGTCCCAGTGCAGACAGAATCGCTGATGCTTCTTTCCTTATTACCGCCCCAGTTCAACAGAAGGCCACAGTGCGAAATGGAAAGGTCACGACACCCGAGGGCAGGTTGTGGCACAGCCTGCCTCGAAATAACATGAAGAGCATACAGGAAAGGAAGAGTGGAAATTAAGGAAGGCCTGCAAGTCCCGTACATCATTTTTACATGTTGTCATTTCCCAGATAAATACATGCAATCATTAGCAATACGCAAACACTTCCTTAAAAGCCCTGGCTCCTTCGACATCGTGATTTGCCTCCACAGTATCTCTGCCCTGCTCCTGCTGTGGAACAGGAAGCCTTCATGCACTTTCCCTGTCACTCTATCTAAAAAAGCCCAGAAAGTTTTTACAGATACGCACAGATTCCCAAAAGGAGAGGACAGCCGTTTGAAAATTTCCCACTGAAATAAATGGCAACTATTCCTACAGTGTTCTCAAGGGCAATCTGAAGCGACCTTAGGGCTTCCTTTGGTTTTTTTCAAGCTGCCCTGAATGCTTGGCACCACATCAGTGGGGGCTGCAAATTATTGTTGCTGTGTTCTTTCTGATGATTATATTTCAAGCCCAAACCCACATTTGTCTCCTGCATTCTGCTATACTATTAACCTGAATTTGCAATTTAGAATATCTAGTTTGCTAGGATTTCAATATCTTCTTTTAAAAAAAATCATTTCCCTTCCCCATGGATGTTGGGCATTCAGACATACAAGAGTATCCCATAAAGTAAGAAAACAGTACCCAGTTACTTCATTTTCAGACAGCAAGCTGGAAATACTCCTACAGCTTAACCTTTGCATGCATTTTATATCTGCCCAAGAGCTGGACCCCTCTATCCAGCCACATTTTTTTAGCTATCTACTCATCAGAAAGAGCACAGATTTTGTATTAGGCCTCCGCTGCTGAAAGATTCCCTGCATACCTATTTCCACAAAACCTACACAGCAACGTAAATCTCCTGACTTCGCTGCTAACACTTGTACAACAAATCTAGGATCCTTCTGAATAGGAAATGGGTTTCACAGGCTGACTGGTGATTACAGTAATAAGCCAACAATGGAAGTTCAGATCCCCAAGTAAACACCCAAGATACGATTACAAACAATATCAATCACTACAAATCCCTGCGTTTAAAAAAAATAAAGTGTTTTGTCTTTTTCTTCCACTGGTAATTTCCCTCCTGCTTCTCAAGCAACCACATCAGTGGCTATGGCTAAGCATTTTCAGAAATTAATCAGAAAGCTAGGAAGTAACTTGCAGGTAGCTCTTAATACATAAGTCAGCAGCAAGAATCACCTTGCTAATAGTCACTGTCTCAAGAAGTCACCTTGGACCAGAGAACTGTTGCCATTCAGCCTTATTTCATTTGACTTGAGTGTCTCAAAATTCAGTAATTTTTACCCTTTTTGTTCCTAAACCTTTTTCAAAACTGCATCAAAACATTGCAAAGCATGATTACAGCTATCCCTCAAGAAAATTCTTCATTAGGAGAAGATAAAGCCTAATGACTTACTTGTTCTCTCCAGTCGTCGTCATCTAAATGCGAAGAAAAAAGCAACACCAAAACAACAACATCTAGCTTCATTTGGCATTGTCCACGTTAAGCAAAAAAGTCAAGTCAAATATCAACTCCAAGTTCATGCAATACCTTATTAAGCAAAGGAAAAACAAGGTGGAAGATGAACACCCCGATGGAATCTCGGAACCGTAGATTTATTCCACCAAGTACTTTACAGTGTCTGTTATCTCAGCCTTGGCTAAGCAAGAGAATGCTGGTGAAAATCTTTGCCTGGTACAGTACAGAGCCTCTGTTTCACAGGCCAGGAATTTTACATTGAATAATTTTTAACTTCAGCTCTGGGAGGAAAAACAGGGTCTCATACACTCTGTCTGCTTGATTAGGTTTTATTTATTTATTTAATGG
>VZTV01100098.1:0-15399 GCA_013400875.1 Anhinga rufa
AAAAATGTCCTTAACTTGGAGTCTGCATTGGAGATCTCACACAGGCTATCAGACATAAGTAAAAATAGCTTTTAACTGACATCCATCAATTCTGTGAACACTGATTGCTTTTACTAATCAGATCCTCCATTCTTTTGGGAGCAATCCAGTTGCATATGCCAATTTTAGATTATTGCTGCAGAGTGCATCTTTTTGCAGGGTGAATGGTAAAAGTATGATAAAATGGTAAAAATGGTAAAAGAGGTAAAAGCTCCTCAGTATTGAGGAGCCATAAGAATTAACACAAGTTTGTTCATCTTTTGTTTAACAGAACTTAATTTACCCTTGCACTCTTGTGCAAAGCAACATTGATGTTGTGTGTGCCATAAGATTCACTGATATAAAATGCTTGAATATCAATCAAACCACAAATATTCATTCCAAGACTCTTTTTCCTGTACTATAGTATCAGTTGACTTCTGAAACACCCAATCTATCTGAGGGTGTTTTACTACTAGTACTTGGCATTTAAAACCAGGGAAGCCTGTTCCCCCTCCAGGCACCTTCAGTGACAAAGCAGTGTACAGTGTACAGTAGATGCAGTCAATAGCTTTGTGTTGTGTGTAAACAAGTTATCCCCATAAGGGATAACAACTATGTGCTTCTGTTACGTTACAGCCTGGTGAGAAATGACACAAAATTGTGAAGCCAGCTTTTCAAACTGAATATTATGCAGTCCTTTCAACATGCCTATACATGGAGGCAGGGACATTGCTCTCACCTGTGTCACTCTCTTGCTCATAGCCTGATTTTGAGAGCAATAATGATAGTATTGTTATTCTCTTCTCCAGCTTGTCTACTAATATCCAATCCTCCTAAAGCACCTATCGAACCTCATTTACCCTGGAAAGAAGTCTTGTTTGAAACAAGAACTGAACTAAGGACAAAACTGAAAATTTTGAGGACAAAGTTTTTCAACTGCTATAAAACGCTAAAAAGTCTAGAATAAAGAAGATGTGTATTTGTTTTCATTGTTGTACCATGCATCCTTTTCACTGCATCGTATCTCGCATTTTTGTTTAGACTACTGCTCCTTTTGAATCAGAGATTGTGTTCATATCTTTCCACAAAAAGCTTAGAGCTTGCAGTAAGTTTAAAGGGAAAAATAATCATAGAAGAAGAATAGAAATATTATTATTAAATTTAAATTCTCCAAATTCCTGTATGCATATGAATTTATATGCAATATACAAATTAGCTATGAAGGGCTCAACTTCATGCCATAATATGAAGAAGTAGCAATATTTGATCAAGGCATATGGTGATCTGGTTTGTTGGAGTGAGTCTCCTGTATTCAAAATAGGAAAAAAATACTACTGCAGTAAATCAGGAAGTGACCTGGTATGAGAATTAAAATCAAAATCAAATTAACTCATTCTTATTTATTGTCATGTAACTCAGAACGAACTCCAATATCATGTGTGATTCTGCAGTGTTGTAGTACAGAAATACGTATCCACAGTTAAGGGGCAGTGACTATAAGTTACAACCTTATAGTGTCATATTCCACAGTTCCTTCATATTTTTCCATGCAGTTCTTCAGTTTAATATATTTTTTTTCTTTTCTACTTTCTATCCAGTATGTGCAGAATGTATTATATGGTAGATGAACAAACAGTAACCAAATGTTAGGTACTCATTGTGTGGATTAAAAATTCTTATAAAAATGTTTTGGTTTCAATATGGACTAATAGAAGCACAAATTACACAAAAATTTTTTTTTTTTCTCTTTTCATTACTACAGTTTTATAATTGCTTGTTACAAATATAGGAAGTTAACATAATTTTAGAAGGCTTTCTAGTCTGGAGGGTTTTCTCAGTCTTGCACAATGATAGCTTGAGAACATAATTTCATCTACACAACTCTGTTTTCCATACAGAGCTTTTTTTACTGACTTTGAACTAAGGTAAATGGATCCAAATTCTTGCCTGAAAGAATTTGAGCTGACGATTACAGTTAAACACACGCTGACATTACCATCTTGCATGATTTCCTTGTTGCTCAGGGAAGGTACTCCAAGTGTGCTTGACTTCATGCTGTATCAAATTTTATTACAGTAACTTTTAGCCCATTATGGACTGACTTTTCCAACCTTTGCATCTATTAACATGCCCAAAGTGTACAAGCATTTCGCAGATGCAGTTGGATGTATGCCTTTTACATAGGCTATTATAAAAAAAGCACTAGAATTACTTTTGGGTGTTTTGAAGAGCAGCTGCAAAGTGCCGGCATAGGTATAGGCATAGAAACTTACACTCTGGGACAAAGGCAAATCAACAGTAGGTAAAGACGATAAAATATACTTCTTTATAGAGGTTATCTCTCATAACTGAGTGCAGAAGTATTGACTAATAATATACAGTTGTCAAGGTATTTTTTCCTATTATTCTCTCCTCTGCTATTTTGAATACTATAGGACAATGCTGGGAGATAGCTTCCCCACTCCAGACCATGCAGCTAGGATAGGTTAAGCACCACCTAATATAGTTATCTGTATGGGCCTTTCATTTATCAAACATGTTGCATAAATGCATCACGTTTCCTTTTAATTCCTTTTTCGAATTATTTCTTAAAGCACTGAGGAATTTACATATGAAAGCCCCTCACAGTTATAATTTATAAACCTACTACATGACTTACTTACCTTTTGAAAATAACCCCTCTACTTACTGTTCCACCTATTTCTTTATTTTCTAAAAAATGCCAATTCATCTGCTGAGTTTCTTTCTTTTCTAAGATATATGTCTGCCTTGCCGACTGGCTTCTGCTCTAAGGAGAAATTGAAACAAAACCACAAAAAACCCAACATCTCCTGCCAGTTCTTAAAACACAAACAAAACGCTCCTCTTGTTCAGAAACTGTTTCAGGGAATCAGGATACAGACAACATGGCACATTCAATTTTGGGTAGATACACATACACAAAAGATGTAAGAAGGGACAGTAGATTTTTGTTAAGCCATTGTCACTTCTAGGGACACAGGTCCATAGAAACCAACATATTCTGAAGAACTGTAGCAGAAGGTAAAAAATGGTTCAATCAGTCCAGAAAGCTCATGTAATGAAATTTGAAATAGCAAGAAATGCAGAGACTTAGGAGAGGAAGAGTGAGCATGTTCTCTGCTAAGGAAAATCCCATTTTTGACCATAGTCATTAACCTCCCAATTGTTGAAATTATGGAAAGATTGATGATGCAGCCTTAATAATGACTGTACAGAAGTGGCATCTCCTTAATTCTTCAGCGCAAGTTGCTTCTGTAAAACTGTTACAATGTGTCTAGAGTTTTTTCTTTAATGTGTGCATTTTCTGAAAGCTGTTGGACTTCTGCATGTGGCAGGTATTACAGTGCATTGTGGTGATTTGTATCATTTTGTCTGCCTTTCATCAGGGTGTCTGTCCTAGATTGCTAATTTCATGTTGATTAAACAAGGCCACTATCAGAAACACTGTCCTCAGTCAAATCTAGTTGATTCAAAAGATTTAGAGGTGGGTATAATTCACGGCCCTAGAAGTATTGCATGGACTTCTCTTGGGTAGCCTGATCAGCATTTTCATAGATCAGCAGTTGCTACAAAGGTATTTGAACAACAAAAGATTCAAAAATTTTTCCTTCTCTGCACCCTGTTGACCAGAATGACAGCTAATATACACTGATGACAGCTTCATGGTGCTGTCAAATACCACATCCTTTTATTGTGATTAATGATGTTGCCCTCATGTGGTTCAGGCATTTGGGGCACCATTTTTCTTCTAGAAACTTCCTCTCCTGTTGGTGGTCCTGTACTCTTTTTTTTTTTTCTGAGGGTAGACACAACACTTCTCTGACAGTGAATCCATACTGCTGAAAAACACACCTCAGATCTTGGAAGTAATTTACTCCTAAGCATCTCAGCTCCTGTCAGTAACTTTCCTTTGAAATAGCTCATATGGGATTTCCATTTAAGAAGCTTTCCCTACACATTTTCTGCTGAAATATTTGCGAAGTAAAAGAGAAAGATAAGGGTCTGTAGTTCAATCTGCTGCCGCGACATCCGCTTACAACGTGAGAGACAACGTTGCTGAATAAAGAGGTGTCATGGTTTATTGTGCTTGGTATCTGTAGCTACAAGACAATAAAAACACTCTGGAAGCATGTTGTTCCAGGCAATAAGAAATAGCACAGATAGCACAATGCAGTGTGCTTTTCACTGTACTGAGAGAGGTTGTCACTTAAGGAAAAGCTGGTATGAGGGAACTTCTCCCTGCCTGAGCTTCTGTAGGCATTGCTACCCTTTGGTCCTCTGAGGAAAACACCTGCTACATTTCGCAGGGGACAAGGTACCATGCTACAAAAATGAGAAGCATGTATTTGTTCCTTTTTCTGCCCTCTCTTTTTCCTGGCCTCCCTTCCACTCCTTGTCACAGCACTGATCACTGTTTTTGCAAATGGGATACCTGAATATTGTATGTCTCTATTTGGGTGCATGTCATCCTCTAGTCCTTGGCCATGCTGATCCCACCTGCAAAATCACTACTTGCATTTGCACATATAGGCAGTGTAATATTAGGGCTGTTCCTCCTGCAGTTTCATCTCTTAATATTGTCAGGGCATTTATGGAATTTGCATGCATAAAGGTTTTTCCAACACTATTAATTTTCATTGTCTAAATTAATACATAGTCAATAGGAAGGAAGGCAAGAGATAAAGAGATTATATGAAAATTTTATTTATGGGGTTCAACTTCTAGCTGATGACAAATAGAAGAAATTGTTTAACAAGGTGTGCATTAAAATAATAGGGGAAAGAAGGTTCTTTCTAGACTTCATTATTCTTGAATCTGGCCTTTGGTAAGTTCACTAATGTAAGGATATGACATTATAAATAGTTTAATCCATCTTTTTCAACTTCTAGAAGCTTCCATTTTGTTTCACTTGCTCACTACTTCCTTTCAACAATCATTTCCTGGGTGCTGTTAGCTCCTTCTCTATTACAAGTCTTTTGTGTTAGCTTGTGTATGCTTACATGGTATGAACACTTTCAGCAGCCTTATACAAATTATGTAATACATATACTACAGGATATGGCTAAAGCAAATGTGTGAAACCTATACCTCCTACATGCAGTTGCTTGTATTCTGCTCAGATGGGATGTGGCTGTTTTTTCCGATCATATTTTGCCTATCTTCCAGTTTCAAAATGACAGGCATTTTAATAAGCTGTGTGTTCTGTGATTTTTCAATCCTCTCATCCTCTCCTTCTCCCATCTTTGTGCATATCCATGTTGCAAATGAAGTATGATACTAGTGAATTAGATGAAATGGAGACACAATAATTCTGTAGACTTAGGTTAAGAAGCTGTGTAAGCAGCTTCTCTGCTTCTTCAGCACATACATGACATCTACTAGTGACTGAATCTCAAGGATCGGCTGAAATGCAGAGAATAAGGTTTGGTGTCACAGGTCATTCACTGCCACCTTCATAGAGGTTTCTGTGCTGTGGACTGATGTCTGCTAGTAACTGTTCTCAAGTCTGCATGGAATTTGCTTGAGCTGCTGTTAGGTAGTATTGACTTCTTGTCTCTACTGCCTTCCTCTTGCTAGTAACCACTTCTTTGGAAAGAAGAGCGTGGATTAGAATCACTTTAGATTAACATTACCTGAAAGAAGCAGAATTTAGAATAAACATATTTTTGTGTGTGATTTACTCTTACAGAAGGAATGTGCCTAAAATTCATTATGAGATAGGAACATACTAACACTAAGTAGAAGGCTGTTCCTCTAGTTGGTATTGCACATTATTGTTTATATATCCACTTAGATTACATATAAAAATCTGTGGCCACATATAATTAAGCAATATGTAACAGTTTAAAGCTGCAAATAACTAATTGGCTGGTGATGTCTGGGCCAAATCTGTGACTACATCAGGATTTTCCAATGAATTGTTGCTTAATTTCATGTGAATTATTGCATAAGGCACGAAGGAAGGATTAAACACAGCACTTAGCATGAGCCCAACTATATTCTATTCTTTCACATATTTCCAGTCTGACTTCAGGCAATCCAATTAATTCCTCCGTACCTCTTTTATAGTCTCTAAAATGGGCATAAGCAGTCTGTATATAGGAGCACTGTAACATTTAGTTCATTCTTGTTTCTAAAGCACTTTGAGGTTCTTGGATGGAAAGTGCTCTATAAATGCAAATAGAAGGGCAGAGTTCTAATTGTGCAGTTTTAAACCCTCTGCATGTTTTTCTAATTTAAAAGTCTTTTTGTTGATCATGCCATGAAAAAAACAGACTAACATGTTTTCAGTGCGATACAGAGAATACCTCTCCAAATTCACAAGTGACTTCAAGCTCAGAACATGTAACACCTTTTATTTTTTTTTACCCTTCCCTGCAAAGAAAAGAAATACCCTCCACGTACATGCGACTCATTTGAGCAAATAAAACCTGTTCTGATTTTTGAAGCTGTGTTCTAAATTTCACACATTCAATTTCTTCCAGATCACCACAGACCTGAGGCAGCGTTGCACAGACAGCCATACTGGAACCTCAGCCTCTGCACCTATGGCTGCAGGCATCATTGCACTGGCACTGGAAGCAAAGTAAGATCTGAGTTATACTCTTAAAAAAAAATAAGCATATGGAAGGATCTTTCTCACTCATCCAGCACCTTTATCCAGGGATCTCAAAGTGCTTTGGAAACTGTTGTAGTAATTCAAAGTACCCTTCCAAAGGCAGGAAAGATCCATGTGCTTATTTCACATGCAGGGAAGCTGACACTGTGGAAATGACAACAGAGTAGTCAGTGTTGAAATAACTTGAAATGGTGTTGAGTACAGTAGTTTTCCACTAAATGATGTATGGGATCCTCACAACATCTTACAGTACCCTCACAGTGCTGTCCAGATCTGCTGTACTCTGCAGGCTACGGTAGGTTGCCTCTTGCATTCATCAGGCTTCTCTTGGCAGTGTCTGTTCTTGAATATTGAAGAAAGTTTTGGAACAGTATTAGGCTACCATGAACAGAAATTAATACAGTATGAAAAATAAAAATTCTCAACTTCTACATGCTGACACAAATCTGCTTTTTCTAATGGGTCAAGTTCTTCAGCTATAAAAACCATGGATATTGTAGCTCCATAGCCCTTTTATCTTTAGCTCAGAAAAGTTTCCATCTTACAAGCATTTTCTCAACTGCAGGATTTTGTTCTTTGTGTCTAATATGTAACTTTAATGTGCTTTATGGGGCAGCAGAAATACTGGAGATTTATCAGGTAAATCTGTATTTCAAAACCTTTTGCATTACTTTGCGCTGTGTTGGATAACATTTGCAGGTCTAAGGTGCAATGCTTTACCCCAAATCATGCTTGAAATCCGTTGTGGTTCAGCCCCAGCCGGCAGCTGAGCCCCAGGCAGCCGCTCACTCACTGCCCCACAGGCAGGATGGGGGAGAGAATCAGAAGGGTAAGAGTGAGAAAGCTCGGGGGTCGAGGCAGGAACAGTTCAATAATAAAAATAAAACAATAATAACACCGCCAGTCCCTGAGCTGCAACCGCCTGCCCAGCACCAGCTCCCCCAGTTAATATACTAGTCATGACGCCATGTGATATGGAATATCCCATTGGCCAGTTTGGATCAGGTGACTTGGCTGTGGCCCCTCCCCTCCCAGCATCCAGTGCAGGCGCTGCTCAGCAACACTGGGCCGCTACTGAACAGCTAAAGCATTGATGTGCCACCAGCACTGCACCAGCTACAGAGAAGGAAATTAACTCTGTCCCAGCCAAAACCAGCACAAAATCAAATGTTTATAAGTGCTAGGAGATTGATTCTATTAAATTCTGAATAAAACCAGTTTCCTCTGGGAGCAGTGAGCTCCTCTGAAGGAAGTAAAAAATTTGCACACAGTAGTAATTTCAAATTGTATGTGATTCATAGCAGCAGAATTATGTTTCCATCATTAATGTTGTTTGTTTGAAGAAAACGTGGGCCAGCATTCAAAACAGAATACTTTTGTGCTGTTGAGTTATATTCATGAGAATAAGAGTAATTAAATGCTGACATAATCTTAAGTAGTATAGCGCTTGTATCATTATAATTAGATTTTCTTAATGCAGTCATTAGAAACAAAGGCATTTTGAAAAGTTAATATAATGCTATTATTTTTTAAAAATCTTTTTAATCTCTTCTTAATCTCAGTTTTAAAATCTTTAAGTTAATTCCAAACAATGTGCACATGCAGATAGAATTCCACATGCGTAAATTTCATTCTGTTGAAAGTTTTTATCATTATCTCTTAATGAATAGTGGTTGCTAGTAATTTATGGTTTGTATTTTATATGATATTTTGTGTGCATTTTCTAATAAATAATTGTTGTAACTGAAAGTTTCAAGGAATTACAGCACACAATACCTACAACCAAGCTATTGCTGATTGTGACATCTTAAAACACGCTAAGAAGTTTACATTTTACACAACCATTTTTCTGTGTGAACTTTGGTGACTATATCAATGGTAAATCCATGTTACTGCCTAAGGACTAGTATTTCTTTTTCCAAATTAATAGTTGCTACGATGGGAACAAAGATAAGACTATATTAAAGCTTCATATGCAGTGATAGAGACAAAATATGCCAGTGACTAAAAATCCTAGTCACTTTTTTGTATTTGTAGTACTCTGTTGCATGGTGCTAATGAGACTCAGAGTGAAAATGTATTGATTTTGCCTTCTTTCAGATTTCATTTAGTTTCAGTTTATGGAGGGTTCTTACCTATTTCCAAATCTTAGCCTGTTAATTTTAATAGAACCAAAAGAATTATATTAATAATATCATAAATGTGGTTTTCCTCATTTGTATTCCATTCACTAACTTTTCTCTCCTATGTGTACTTACAAAAAAGTTTATGAACACAGCCACCATCAAGAAATGAAAGAAAAAAGAAGGAAAAAAAAAAAGGAAACTAGGAAGAGAAGTATTTTCAGGTTTCCCATGCTGTTTTTTCCTATAAATTCATCCAGTCCTATGGTTGGAGAAAACTTTGGTCTTGTGAAGGTGGTAGATTTTGAAGTGAGGTCTTTAATATTACAAGGAGATCATATCATAATATCTTCAATTTTAATGTTTGGGATTTGTTTGTATGAAATCTATTCAGATTATTTAAAGCAGTTTCTGAATAATAATTCTTATTTATTTATCTGATTTGAAAATTCAGGTTGTATTTTTCACCTATGATACCTGCCAGTTTAGGTAATCCTAAATAAATGCTAGGAATTTAATTATGCAAAAAGAAGTTTTGAAGCCATCTTAAGTATTTTCTCCAATATTTTAAGATATATGGCATGTAAAGGACACATGATATTGTGGTTTAGCATAAAGGCTGGAACGAATTTGCATTCAAACAGAGTTTCCATTTTCATAGATTCTTCCTTAGGTCCCATATTACTACCTGTGCTAATAGCACTAGTGTTTATATGAGATTTTTAAAAAAACTAGTTGGAAAGAGGTTTTGGAAGGCTAATTATGCTCTTTGTACAGCAAGCTGTTTAAAAATTGTAGCACTTAGTCCTGAACACTTTCTGAATATGCCTGCACTAATGTATACTTTCATTCTGCTTTGTGCTGGAAAACACAACTTATACCATAGAAGGGTTTTGAGCCTACAAGGCTCAAGGAACCGGTAGCCAAGTTCTGTTCCTGGGAGACATCAGGAGGTTAACAGAGCACTAGTCTGGCTGGATATGAGTTGGAACAGCCGAGAGGTTGCTTCAACTCACACACAAAGGTACACTACACCAAATGAAAATGAGCAGGGATGATTTCCAACCTGCCACTTGCTTTGATAAGCCCCATATGGTAGGATTAGCAAATAGCTGATGAAGGACCTCTTACCTGCTTACTGATTTGAACCCTCCATTTAGTTGGTTCTTCCAGCTGGGATCTGTTCCTGAAATCCTGGCAACAAATTGTTCTGGGATGGTCATTTGCTTACTACCCCAATTTTAATTAATATGATTGTATCTTTTTTATGAATTGCATTTTCAGTCCAGTATTTGAGTATCAAGTGAATATTTTCCTGCAGGAACCAAAGAAGTGTAACTGAGTTTCAGACTGCTTGTTTGGTATCCCCAAGGGAGTAATGCAGAAATGTAGATATGCAACAACTGTCACACAAAGCAAGACAGCTCTTAATTTTCATATTGTATGGTTTTCTTATGGTATTCAGATTGTTAATTGTTTTGTCTGATGGTTCCCGATGTATCTAGTATCCTGTTCAGGCTCTATGAATAAATGCTTGCTTGTGTATTGCAGTTCCTAGTCATTACATAATGTTGATTTTTGCTAATTGTCAACCAGCAATTATGCGTATAAAGTATAATACATTCAGTCAGCAGAGGCAGCAATCTTCTTACTAAAAATAAACTATTTGCATTGCATAGTACCATCTCCTGTTGATATCAGAAATACCATTTCTCATTTATGAAAGGTTTGCATTTGGGATTTGGGTAAATCAGAGTCAGGAGAGACAGTATGTCCACACTTGTTCCAGTGGGCACTGTGCCATGTTCCTTTGGAGAAGCCAGATTTTACAAAAATCTTATGTTGCTGACAGAAGAATACATTATACATCCCCAAGTGAACTGCATGCTCCACTATCTATAAGCAAATGCATGTTTTCCAACCCATGGTATATAAACTGCAGTTACATGAATAAGAAGTAGCACCTGAAATGGAATTACTAATCTGCTGTGTTTCTACTGTATGGTATACTCAGCGGTATAGCTTTGGAGAGAGTGTTTTCTTCCATGAATCTCTTCACATGAGCTGTATACTTAATTTGTCCTTGGTGACATGAAACCTAGGCTAGAACAAGGCTGGGAAGAGATGAAGAATTTCAGTGAATTCTGATACCAACAGTCCATTCAGAAAAGTGACAACGCACCACATTCTTCTAAAAGGCAATGTAACCGACTGTAATTATTGAGATGAAAGGAAAATGGAATTCACATTGCAAGGGGTCATGAGTGTCAGAGGAAGGTACTTTGGATTTCTGAAAACTGATCAGATACTTGTGATACTTCCCATATTGATTAATTTTCTTACAGAAAGGAGAAAAGCAGTATACTGTCTGGCATGGGGCAGTTTTGGATACAGAGAACATATTTCCATGTTGACAAAGTTATGAGGAGTTTGCTTGTTCATAAATATAGTCAGAAGCTAAAGGTGATGAGACAGTTGAGATGAACTGTGGAAGTGCTGTCAAGTGACCTCTCTATGTAGGCTTCCAGTGTAAGAGGAGGAGAGGTTGTCCTTTAAATCCATCAGATTTAGCTAGGTCTTTGCTCCATTGACTGACTGCTTATTATTAAAGGGAACACTAGAGTGTGTGAGTTAGAAATCTTTTTGCAAATCTTTGCATTTTTGGAGTAGTTTTAAAATAATGCTCTTAATGGTGAAGTATTTGAAAAATGTAAACATTTGGAACCCGTGTTTCTCTTTAACCACCTGCACTACTTATGCAATTTAAGTTATTATATGGAGATTGACTTGGAAGTACTTTCCTGAATTCAGGTTGCCCAGTGTTTCCCATTTTAAGGTCCTGTTTTCAGTTACATGTAACTTTGCCAAAGAATTATCGTTCAGTCTGAAATTTTCCATGTAACTTGCTTTTAAAAGGTTTTAAGAAAATTCCATCAAGACATTTCTTAAACTGAGTCTAGGTTAAAAAAAATGTTTGAGTATGATCATTTTTAACTTTTTCATTGAGTTTTTACTGTGTCTGCACTTTGGAGCAACAGCTAGAAATAGAACAAGTGGATAGCCATTGTTCTGGTGCCAGGGCAATGCCTTTCACTTTCACAAGCTTTTCAAAAATCTCAGTTGGCATGTGCTCAGTTGAGAGTTTTAAGAGTTTGGCGGCTCTATCCCCTGTAGTTTCTTGGTTCTCCAAGTGTTCCCCAGCCTCAGCTTTTAGAGGCTGCTTTGGGTTGTCTCTAAAGTTGCTGTTAGGGGTGCTGCTGGCTGTTCACCTTGAGAGCAAGGAGCCCATCTGGTTTTCCCTGTCAGTGTTCTTGCAGTGAGAGGAAAACAAGGAAGGTGGAAGAGGAGGAGTTGCAGTCTCCCTGCAGTCTTTCTTTTGAGATTCCTTGTGCCACAGTATCATATCCTAACTATATTAAAAGTGATCAGTATCCTTAGTCTTGGCAGATAGGTCAAATCAAGAGCCTGGGTACCATGCTAATCATAACTGCTTGCATTAACCTAAGGTAATGTAAGGCTTCCCCACATGCATAGTCACAGCTGGTTCTAAAATTGGCAACTGACCTAAGTTTTTTGTTGCTGTTGCTTCCACACTGTTGTCCCTCAGCAAACTGTGCACACTGCCTTTTGGGTAGTCCCATTTCATTCTTCCTCTGGAGAAGGCACAATAAGGAATGTGATTCAGGTACCTCTCTCTCAAAAGATTTCTCCTCAGAAAGTCATCATTATCAAACTGCAGCTGGGCCACTGATTGTTTTCTTTTTGGCACTTAGGATTTTCTGTCTCTGGGAAAAACATGATACTCTAGCTTCTGGAATCTGTCACCACTATGTGCACTCCAGATTTAACACAGGTACACGAGAACACCATTGCCGGTGGATGGATGGCTGTTTATCCTGCTGTTCATCTGAAGGAATATATCTGTCATGTCATATCACAACTTGTCTGTTTTCTATCCTAAAAAAAAAACAATAAGAAGATAATCCAAAATATGGATGTAGCCCATGCAAAATCCTTCAGGCACTGACTTATGAAGAGACTAGGATGCACTGCAGAAACCATGGAGATGCTGCATGAATATAAACTGAATGATGTAAAGTAGAGCCAGACATAAACTGATAAAGATGATGTTGTCCAAGCAAATGCTATTGCCTTGAAAAGATGTTCAAAAAGCTATAGCTTTGGATAGAAAACTCTGATACTGTAGAATTTGTGAGCTTGAGATGTTTAGTATGTTTAAAATATGAGCAATATACTGAAGTTACTTAGTGACTGTTGAAATGGACAGATCCAGTCTTTGCACAGTGAAACTTTGTGCAAATATCAGGACACTTTAGAATGTAACTGGTTTAAATTATGTGTTCTTAATGAGATTTACTCAGCACTTTGTTTCCAGATGTGTATCACTGCTCTTCTTTATCCAGTGCCTAAATTAAGCTATTAATGGAAAAAAGGAGGAATATGACAATTAGTGAAAAGGCTACTGACAGCAATTTTGATCCTAGAAAGATATGTTCCCCAAATTTCATTAATTGCACATGTCTTTAGACAGAGGTCTAGTGCATATACCATTAACACTAATAATAACTGACCTTTGACTTATGGTATTTTCAGTTGTCACTAATTTTTTTTTTAAGAGATTGTCATCTTTAGCCAGGGTTGGGTTTCTTTCAAAGGGATCTTATTGCATGAAATTGAATGTGAATCGGAAATTAGCAGGAGAAGTGGCAAACTTCTGACAAGCAATCTGGAACCCAGAAAAGAAGTGTGAGCAAAGAAGGAACCGATAGCTAACTCTGAAGTAACCAAATGGGTTTATTTGATATACTATTTGAATGAACAGTGGTTTACCAGGTCAGAAAATTAAAAGACCACTAAAGCAAAAACTTAAGTTACATTTACAGGGGAAGAGCTACATGCTGGTCAGCAAGCACATCTTTACTTCTCTAGTAGGAAGTTAACAGGATTATTTGCAGTGTATATAACAATTAGAACCTATAAGGGTGTCAGACACATCAAAAATATGTGTTTTGTATGTCCATGTGTATGCAAGGCTGGATTGTTAAGCACTGGGGTCCGTTTTTGTATCTTCTTATTTTCAGGAATGAAATGGTTATGGTGTAGACCATTTAGACACCTAAGCACAGGGTAAGCACAACAATTAGAGGCTGTCTTCACATCTCATCCATCTTAAAATCCTGTGCTGCAACAGGCTTCTTCACACTGACTCTTTATGCAGCCTGGGAAAGAAGAATATCTCCCATTAACATAGCTAATATTCCTGTCCATGAGGCTATATATTGTACTAGTAATAGGGTTGTAGAAGTCATGGGACAATTCTTCTGATTTGTAAGTGATGGGAATGTATGAATAAACTAGGCAATCATTTGTTATGGGTTTTTAATAAATTTATCATAAAGCCCTTAAGGGTGGCATTATGCAGAAATTATTGATAAAAATTATCTCCTACTGCTCTACAAGATGTCTAGGGTGCAGAGACTCCTTTTTATAGCAATGATTATCCACGTTTGTTCTCGCATAGCCAAGATTTCCAAAGAAGGTTATTTGAAACTTCCAAATTGAATTGTGATCCACTTCTTAATCCACCCTGTGATATTGTGTTTTTATTTGATTCTTTCAGGAAAAGTTTATTGTATTCTTCCAGCAATTATCAGACCCTGCTATTTTGGCAATAAATAATTTTTCAGATAGGCCACCTTTGTCACATTCAAACTGGTAGTTACGAAGCTAATGTAGCAATCATTTGTGTTGCTAACCATATCATTTTGCTACCAAAAAGAAAAAAAAAAAAGTTTCACCCTATTTGTTTACTGCATTGAGTGATATTTTTGCCAGTTGTCTCTCTTGCACCAATTATTTATTCTGAACAGTTATTTTTGGCACAGTATCTTTAGGCAAAAGGATAGAGCCTGAATTCTTTACTATTTCCAGGTTTAGCCCAATTGTCACTAGGGAGACTACTTGCGGAATGAAATCAGATTTGGCCAAAAATTATGATCTACTATTTCTAAGCAGCCTGTTTAAAGATACAGTTAAATCTCAAATGAGTATTACTGTGATATAATTTAATATATTTGTCCTATTTCATTTTTTCTCATTTACCTTGTTTCATAAACATTTTGAGAAACCTGAAAGAAGAGAGCTGTACCTTAGAGTATAACTATTGGTTAAGGACACATCATTCCTTATTTTTTGACTGCTGTACAAGCACTTTTGTATGTAATTGTTCTCACTTNATGTAATTGTTCTCACTTCTGCTTATTCTGGTTTGATTTTGAGTATTGTCTGGTATGTGTAATCCCAAGGCAATTTCAGATGAGACATTGAAAAAAAGTCTTCTGGAAGGAAATTGCCCATTTTTTGAAATCAATCCATTATCAAGCAGAGTAAGTACTGTTCTTGTTAATGCATTTGTTCATTTCAAGATGTTTAGCCATTAATTCTTCTGAGATTAATCAAGTGGTAAATCAATTAACATCAGTGACATCTTGTCTGGATCTGGGGCCCACATGGCTAGCAAACAACTGTTTACTCACCTAGGATCCAATTTTGACGTGTTTTACAAATATTTGACCAATTCTGTTATTTTTCCAG
>VZTV01100100.1:0-13083 GCA_013400875.1 Anhinga rufa
CTATCATTCTGTGATTCTGTGACCCCTCGCTAGCACAGGTGTTCCCTGCAGCTCAGCCTGTGGCCAGCAAGGCCGTGGCCATGAGGAAGAGAAGGCGACCTCTGTCAGAAACATGGAAGCTTGCTGCTGTGTTTCCTCAGATAAGAGGTCCCAAAAACAGGCATGCTGAGTGTTGGGCTTCACAGGAGGTGGTTTCCTGTTGGTAAAAGTAATAGTTACGTGGCTGTAGTGTCCAAAATAAATGATTGTGACAGCCTTTAGTGCTTCAGCAGAAAATAACAACATGCTCCTGCTCTGAAATCATGATGCCAGCTAGGCACATTGTCCCTTTGGCCCCCTTCATGCTTCGCAAAGGTGGCAGAAGTCTTGGATGCGTGAACAAGTTGCTTCTGACTAAACTCAAACATAAAATGTGTACAAGGCATGGAAGCAGGGACAGGTGACCTGAGACACATATACACTGTCCAGGTGTGCAGAGATGGGGTTATGAAAGCCAAAGCCTGCCAGGGGTTGGACACAGTGATGGTATGAGGGGCAACAAAAATGGTGTCTACAAATATTTCAACAGCAAAACAAAGACCAGGGAAAATGTGGACCTGCTGCTAAAATGGAGCAGGGGACCTGCTGACAGGAGACATGGAAAATGCCGAGGTGCTCAGTGCCTTCTTCTCCTCAGTCTTTACTGGTAAGATTTGCCCTCAGTAATCCCAGGCCTCTGAGACCCAAGGGAAAGTCTGGAGCAAGGCGGGCTTACCCTCAGTGGAGGTGGACCTGATGAGGGAACATTTAAACAACCTGGGACCTGATGGGCTACAGCCATGAGGTGCTGAGGGAGCTGGCCCATGTCACTGCAAGTACTCTCTCCATTATTTGTGAAAGGTTGTGGTGATCGAAGAAGGCTTCTGAGGACTGAAAAAAAGCAAATGTCACCTCTATCTTCAGGAATAAGGATCCAGGGAACTACAGGCCACTCAGCCTCACTTTGGTCTCTGGGAAACTATTTCTAAACATGAAGTAGAAGAAAGTTATTGGGAGTAGTCAGTATGGATTTATGAAGGGGAAATCATGCCTGATCGACCTAAGAGCCTTTTATGATGAAATGATGGGCTCAGTGAACAAAGGGGAGAGGTGGGTGTTGTTTATCTTGACTTTAACAAGGCTTTTGACACTTATCAGTGTGGATAAATACCTGATTGGGGAAGTAAAGAAGACAGTCAGACCCTTCTCAGTGGTGCCTAGTGACAGGTCAGGAGGCAATGGGCACAAACTGAAATACAGGAAATCCCATTTAACCATAAGAAAACATTTTTTTTATTGTGAGGGTGGCTGACCTCTGTCACAGGTTGTCCATAGAGGCTGTGGAGTCTCAATCCTTGGAGTTGTTTAGAAGCCAACTGGACACAGTGCTGAGCAACCTCTTGTAGGTGTCTCAACTCTGAACAGGGGGTTGGAGGTGCCTTCCAGTCCCTGTGAATCTGTATTTCTGTAACATTGTAGAGACAACATTGTTTCTAATAACTTTTGTATTTACCTTTGGGAGGTTTATAAGCTCTTAGAGGAAATGTATGAAAAATAGCTGAATGAAAACTTTTAATATAAAATTATTTTTTTCATAATTAATTTTAATTATGGAAATATTTTTGTATAAATTACATAAGCTGGCTGCAATCAAAGAAGGCATCTATGTTTTTAAGAGCTGAAAGTAGGGCTAAAAATTCCTGTGTTTAAAAGTTTCCATGCTGTCATTGCGATAAATTAAGTTTCTAATTAAACACATGCTCACATACACACTCTTGGATGGGAATGCTATGCTTGATCAATAGCCCTAGGCTACGTGGTAGCAGGCAGAATTATAGCAAATGGAACTGGATGAATGGGTTTACTTAATGACCATGATATGATTTATTTCATTGGTGGGAACGGGGGGAGAAAGACATCAAATTGCTAAAAATACTACCCAAGCAAATTAAGATATGATCTTACAGGAGATACATTCCCAAGAGATCCTGTGTGAGTATAGCAGATCAGAGCTCAGATCACTCTTAAAGAAGCATACTTGATGAAAGTGTGTCAGCTAAGCTGCATTCAGCTTTTTTTCCATTTACAATGAAGAAGGCTTTTTTATTATTTTTTTAATGTAGATGCCTTAATCATGGACAATTACTGACTTAATCAGCACATTTACACAGTGTCATGATTTTAGCCATTGGAGGAGTCTTAGTACAAGAAATTATATTAATGCAGATAATTTCATGTACAGATAAACAAATGAAAAATATATCTTTGAATAAAGCTTCACAAAATTTAATTTTTTGATCCCTGACCACAACCACTTATAATTGGGCATTTACCCTCAGAGTTGAAGCAACAGCCCCTGAAAGACCTGCCAGTGTGGCAATGTGGTGATATCTGCTGGTGGTGAATCAGAGACCGGTAGCTAGATGCTTGGCTTTTCACTGACCTCTCTGTCCAGTTCCTTAGCTTGCCAGTGAAGAGGATAATGCCAACCAGAGCTGAGACACAGAGAGAGAGAGAGATGAGACAACTTTCAGAGTTTTGACTTCACTTTAAAGAAAGTCTTGTGTTATATGGCTTATGAGCTAAAGTGAGCCAAAACTGAAAGAGCTGGCAAAATGTAAATGAGTAGCAGGAGAAGAAATCTTCTCCGGGCCCTCAAAATACATGTGCAAACATATACTAATTTTGGTTCTGGCTATTGGAAATGTTCCTTCAGTTTCTCTTTCTCCCTACTTATTTATCTGTGAAAAATGCAGAAACTGATTGTAAATCAGGTTTTGACTTTTCTATAATTGTGCTTTTCAAATGAGATAATTAAATTTCTGCCTCTTTGGGAAAAGGTCAGCATGTTGGGGTAACAAATATTCATATCTCTAGGGTATTTGCCCTTATTAGCCATGAATCACTGTTTCATAAACTTGGAGTCTTGGCTAGAGTCCATCTAGCCTAAAATACTTTGAAAACCTATGAATTAACTGAGAACCACTTTAATAGTTCAACTTTATTACTAATTAACCTGTATATGCCCCTGTTTGTTATGCTGTAATTCAGAAGCTAACACTATTGCTATTGTCTAAACATATATTAAATGTATGGTGCTACTTCTCCATTACTTTGGGAATTTGTTGCTAAGCTGATCAGTTGTTTTGTACACAAGTTAAGGCTGCAGACAGGCTAAGGAGATTAGCGAAGAAGCCTTTGAAAGGCTGATGGTTGACAATCTTTATCTCTGCATCAACTGACTGAAATCAAGGAAACAACCTGCATTTGGTTGATGCTGGAGAGCTTAGTCACAAGTTGAATGACATAATTCAAGGCACTTTGTGGAGAAGCAAACAGACCAACTGGAAAAGAACACAAGGAATCTTTTTTTTTTTTTTTTTTCCATTTTATGAGATTATTTCTTGTGCCCTGAACCCATAATTAAAGTTTCTATTCAGATTTTCAACTGCTTTTACCTTTTGGGATGGCAGAGGTGATCAGAGCTGCTTTTTATCCCACCTGTGGTTTCAGAATGAAATATCATGATCAATACCTATGTTCTGGTCACTTGGGCTACATCCATAAAAGCTCTCCAGGCCTTTTGATATCCTCTGTGATGGAGCTTGAGCTGACACAAAGCTGGGAGCTGTATAACTGTGCCATTACAACACAGCTGATGTTAACACATCTTTGGGCAGTGGAGCCAGGAGCCTGTGGCAGTGATGCATCTGGGGGTCCAGAGCATAGTGCTGGCCCAGCTTGAAACTTGGTGACAAAGGTACAGCATTGTTTGTCTTTGTCAGCACGCCTTTGCTTATCTTAAATGCTCAGACCTATCACTAGCTAACCCTAATGTAAAGTTTAGATAGTCAAATGACCCCAACTCAGCTGCATCCTTAACCTCAAAAGATCACAAAGTGTTTTGGTTCTCTAATAAGGACCCTGAGACATGTAACTATCTGACTACTGTGAGACTGTGCTTTGCTTAATTTAAAGCCTGCTGAAATTGAGACACTGAGTAGTCTTTTTAGTCTCACCTGTCGAGACTCATCTTTAGAAGACACTTCTAGACTGTGTTTGTGCAAAGCAAGAAAAAAGAAATATCCTCTTATTCTTACCATCACTTCCTCTGTGGATTAGCCATTAGCATATACTTCCACTGTTAAGAGGCTCAAAGGTTTGAATCTCTCCCTTCTTCTTGGAGGTCTTGTGGACATTTTTAATTAATTCCTCCACTTAATACTTTAACTCCTGGTCTTTACGATACTCTTCAGAATTTATCCTTCTTGTTGAAACAGTTCCATATGGTGTGGACCAGAGAGGAAGGCCTGTAATCATACTTCCCATGCCTTGATATGAGTGTTTGCCCAAGTCTAGATTCTTCTTGAAATGCCAGTAAAATTTTAAGTATTTTAAATTTAATTATGCATTGTACCAGGGAAAGTAACAGAAATTCCTTTTTTTTTCCAGGTAAGTATCCTAGCAGCTAACCTATATAGTCATATTTCTCTTTGCTCACCCTCTCTTTCTGGTCTACTGAATATGGAATGACAGTATTATATTTAATATTAAAGTGGAACAATCACAATAGGAGGGCATGAGAACATCTGCTCTCACATAAGCCTGTCGTATACTGATTCAAAACTTCACCTGGAAGGTGAGAGAAGTGGGTTCATAGCCCTTTAGAGAAAGGAATTGAAGCTGGGAGCATTAAACTTACATGTGTGAGAACTGTTTTATGCAGGATTTCTTTATTAAATGTGACAGTAACACATAGTTCATATAAGAACAAACAAAATTGTGAGTGTGCCTAGTCATACAAAGAAAGCAGATGTTAGCAAATCATTAAATTACAACTCCAACACAGGCATATTCTATGTCTTTTTTTGTTTGCCATCCATCTTCAGACCGTGTAAAGCAAAAGCTTTCTCATCGTAATTTGATATTTTTTCAAGTTCTGCCAAAGAGCTGACAAAATGTATTGAGACTCTGATAATAGCTAAGTGTGACTTTATCTGAACACTTTAAATTATCTTAATGTATTACATTAACTGTGCCATAGGAGTTGCCTAAAAGAATATAGGTCTACTCGGGGCAGCAGAGGAAATGAGGTATATTTAGGAGAAAAGTTTGTATGTGTAATTTCATAGAAACAAACCTTACATTAACTGGTTTAGAGTAGACCAACAGAAAAGCAAAAGTTGATGCAAAGCAACTGTTTTCTGGAACCTGATGTCCTGTATGGACGTGTCTAGAACCTATTGCTTCAGAGAATGGGGCAAGAAAACCTGCAATAAGAAGCTGTATAGCAAAAAGTCTAGTCATCTCTTTGAACCATACCAATAATTTCACTATTCCAATTCAATTCATTTTCACTAGCTGCCCCTTCTCTATGTCTAAGGAGAAAAGGTGAAAAGAAGTGCTTGGTGTATACTCTATACCATTTACTATTTTGTTTGTTTTTATTACTTCTATAATTTGTCTCTGCTCAAAGATTAATGCTTTCCAGCCATCTTTCCCAGGAGGAAAATAGAAATGGATTTTTCAATTTAAAGAAGCAAACAAAACCAAATCTTCCTCTGTGAAGACAGCATTGAAAGTATACATAACTGATACCAAGTAAATAGAGTTAAAAAAATTATCATCTCGGCTACAGTTCTATGACTGGAAAGCCTTCAGTATACACTAGCATCTATATGTACATATATATTTATGTACTTTTAAAGACAGGTTTTTTTAATATATCCTGAAGATTTTTGATAGCCCCATCAAAACTTTTTATATTTGAATATTGCATAGTAAAGCTTGGTGGAATGATAGAATTTTTCCTAATGGAAGAAACTTTTGCTATACAGGTGAATAAGGAAGGATAAGAAAAGAGTTTTTCTCTTTAAAAACACCCCTAACAATGCAAGATTGTCTTTCAGTGGTGCTAATTTAATATTTAGTGTGCTCTGATATCCAACTGTGTGATGCTTTCATTTGAAGGCATAACAACTCACTGAACTTGGTGTAACTAGCCATTTCCTTCACGTTCACTTGTGATTGGACTTTGGAGTGGATTACACTGCTGAAAAAGAGAGGGAATAATGGCATTTGCCACAGTTTTTTGGTGGATTTAAGGAAACGAAGAAAGAAAAGACAATTGCCTGCCACAGTTTGAAAGAGCTCTTTTCATATATTCCCATGGGCTTCATATCCATGTAGATCAAGGCAGACTCACAAATGTGTTGTATTATAAGTTAATGATATGTTAAAAGAAAAAAAAATAAAAACAAACAGTCATAAATCCAAAGATTTTTTTCTTACTATTTGAATGTTACTTACTTAAAGAAGGCTACATTCTTTTGGCATTTAGGTGCTGGAAACAATTCTATAACAGTAATATTTGTACACCCACATTTTTACATAATCTTTTCTTTTAAAGATTTAACTATATATTTTAGGCTTGACTTTTATAATTTTCTCTGTCCATCTAACCCTATTCCTGTCAACACTAGAGGTGTTAAATAACTTCATAAGGTAAAAGCCATAATTTTCCATTTTGACTTTGCAAATAACCCTCTGACTGGTACCTTGAAGAAATTATGGAATCTAGGATATTTCTCCAAACCCATGTCTGCTTTTGGATTACCCTTCAGGGCTCCATTGTGCTAAAGTAACCAATGTTCTTTAATGACTTTCTGCAATACCTCCAGGGAAATGAAATGGCTTTTTCATGTCTGAGCATTCAAAGTGCCAGTTCCTTGTCCTATTGCCCTTACCGTGGGAAAGGGCTTTGACAATGCCTGTCAAAGCAGCATTGTCTATGGTATCAGAAACAGCAATGTAAAAGCTGTCAGATTTTTGATCCCGTTGGCTATGGGCATTTGTATTATCTTGTGGGGGTGTATATTTTTTCAGTGTAGCCTTCATCTTAATGGAGTGTGATAGCTCTCCATTCATTACTGCACAGATTTTTTTTCCCTTTGTCCACCAATAATACCCTTGTGACAGCAGCAGAAACTGTTTACATAAGAAAATAATCGGAAAATATTCATGATTTTGTAGGTACTTAGAGCAGTAAGTCCTCTTATTTGTAGGTTACAATACTATTAGGCATGCACCTGTAAGTATTCATACTCCTGCCACCTTATAACAGGCTAGCAATCTAATGATTTTTGTGTCCTGAATAATTCCATCATTTGCCTTGTGTGTGAAACAGGGCTGAAGCTGCACAAAAGACTAGGCACTAAAATGTTCAGCAATATGGCCTCAGTGTTGAGTAGTTTTGTTAATATAGGGGAATTCACAGTTTGACTTCTGCTCCTGGGCTGCCTGTGCAGTCCTGAAAAATGCATGTGGTAAATCAGGCATTAAAGGATGTGACTCACATCAGACATCCTAATAAGTTTGCAAATGGGAAGTGTAGCAGAGAAGGTTATGTTCTGTACTTGCTTCTCTGGGGTGCTGGAGCTTCATTGCAGGATTGGGACTCTGCTTTGTGATCCACCTACTGGAAGCAGGTGTCTAAATCTAGCCCTTCCTGATAAAACACAGAGGGAAGAGATGGTTTTCCTTGTCAGTCTAACAATAAAAGCATTCATTCTGAATGAAGGAAATACAGAAAGACATGTTTTACCATTGTCACGTGTATCTAACTTATTGGGCCATAAAGCATTCCTTCAAATGTTTGCTGCTCTCTTTTAGTACACATTGGAATATTAGTCTTGGCTACTTCTTCAACATTACACTACACTTTTTTAATGATCTCTTATTTTGTCCTGTGAATATTCAATTATTTAATGTATACTAAAACAATTTCAGCAGGGGAACTGCCTCACATACAATCTCCTGAACTAGTCAACATCAGAAAATAGGGCTTGTAAAATCTGACAGCCATATTGCTTGAGGTTGCCCAGCATGTTCAGGAGGAGGTCCTGTGACTAGCTGCTGAGTGTGTATTATCCACATTTTTCTGTTTTTCCCCTTAGCTTTCAAAGACAATGTACAGGGTCTGGGTTTTATGTAGGCTAAAATGATGGGTTAATATACTATGCTTGTAGCAAGCCAGGGGAGCTCTGCTATCATTTAGTCACGTTGCCTCAGCTTCATCCACCCAAGGACGAGAGACCGTCTGTTGTTATGGATGTAGTCAAAGTAATCATAGTAAAGAATATTACTCTGAAACTCCACATAGGAAGGGGTAAGTACCTGAGTGGGGTGGTAATATGTATATTACCAAGAACATAACTGAAGAGAAGCAGTGATTGCTTGGATCCTCACCTCCTTTTGCAACCCGGCAGGTCCATGGCAAGGATAGTTTGGTGTGCTCTGGCTGGAATAACTGTAGTAATGGCATGCTGACACTTTTGTGCCACAGAGACCTCCAACCTTAAGTAGGATCTCTGACAAAGAGGAACAGAAGCCAAACTGATTTTTTTCAGTCCAACTGGAAGATCCATCAATTCCTATTTTTTTCTACTCCCCTCTATTTTTTAGACTGGAAGAGTAGAAAACCAGGAGGCTGTGGTGCCTTCCAAATAAGAACTGCACAGGCTGGAGACCTGGGCCAAGGAGAACCTCATGAAATTCAACAAAAGCAAGTGCAAGGTCCTGCACCTGGGGAGGAACAACCCCAGGCACCAGTACAGGTTGGGGACTGACCTGCTGGGAAGCGGCTCTGCTGAGAAGGATCTGGGAGTGCTGGTGGACAGCAGGCTGACCCTGAGCCAGCAGTGTGCCCTCGTGGCCAAGAAGGCCAATGGTATCCTGGGCTGCATTCAAAGGAGTGTGGCCAGCAGGTCGAGGGAGGTCATCCTCACCCCCTGCTCTGCCCTAGTGAGGCTGCATTTGGAGTACTGTGTCCAGTTCTGGGCCCCCCAGTTTAAGAAGGACAGGGAACTGCTGGAGCAAGTCCAGTGGAGAGCCACAAGGATGATCAAGGGACTGGAGCATCTCCCTTATGAGGAAAGGCTGAGAGAGCTGGGTTTGTTCAGCCTGGAGAAGAGAAGACTGAGGGGGGACCTTATCAATGTTTATAAGTATCTGAAGGGTGGGTGTCAAGAGGATGGGACTGGACTCTTCTCAGTGGTGCCCAACAACAGGACAAGGGGCAACAGGCACAGGAAGTTCCACTTAAATATGAGAAAAATCTTCTTTAGTATAAGGGTGCCAGAGCAGTGGCACAGGCTGCCCAGAGAGGTTGTGGAGTCTCCTTCCCTGGAGACATTCAAACCCTGCCTGGACACGGCCCTGTGCCCCCTGCTCTAGGTATGCCTGCTCACGCAGGGGGTTTGGGCAAGATGATCTCTGGAGGTCCCTTCCAACCCCTACCGTTCTGTGATTCTGTGATTCTGTGAAAACGTATTCAAATGGAGAAAGGTATTCAAATAGCTGGATGGAGAAAACTTAATCCAAATGTCATAGATCATGGATAAATGCTCCGTTGCTATTCTGTTGGGCAAAATCATGTGGATAAAGACACTAGATTTTTTATGGCATCTGATCCTGAAGGTATGAATTGTTTTACTGAATTGGTCCCTGCAGGCAATACAGACAGAGAAATTTCATATTTATGGATCCTGGAAGGCCTTGTCTGATCAATGCTTTAAAATTTGGGTGATCACTTAAGCTAAAGTTTATGGGTATGCAGAATACCTTAAGAGGAGAGGACAGTATGTTGCAGCCCATTTGAAAGAGTGAGTGAGTTTGAAAGGCAGTTCCAGCATTCACTGCCACACATCAGCAAACCTTATTATGCTGGGATGCAAGCAGTCTATGCAGTTTTGCTCTTAGTCACCTTTGCAATACTTCAGGAATAGGCATTAGGAATTTTTTGAATCCTAGCTTTGAGCTTGGTCAGTTTGCCTGGGGTTTTGCCCCCAAAATACTATTATGGATTTAGAAGTTAGTGAACAATAGTCCCACTGAATCAAGAGAGACGGGTTTGTATTTAGGGGAATAATTTCTTGGCTTAGCTATCACATTCTGCGTATCAGGGAAGCCAAGTCAGTGTCTTTAAATTGATTTGTCACAGACCAAGGAACAGAATAAGAGCCAGAATCTGCTATTTCAAACCCATTCCCCTTTTGTACCTTCCTTAGACATTTTAAATAATATTCCTAAATGTTTAAAGAAAATTAAAGGGATTATGTATTTTTAAAGTAAATAAATATATGCAGTATGAGAATTTTCAATTGTCTATGTTAAGAGCAAGCAGATGGCTCATTGTAGTGTGTTATTTTGTTATTTACAGAATAGCTAGCTTGTTCTACAGTATCTCTTCATCTCCAGAATTTCTCTTCCAAGATTATGTATAGGCTCTGTCTTAGACATAATATTTTAATTCATCACCACATATTTAGCAAACTCCTTCTTTTATCACTTGATGACAGAAGGGATTTTTTTCTCTGACATTTATTGCTTTTTAAACTGTATTTCTGGTCAGGTGCCAGATTTCTCCCAAAATATTGTAAATAAATGTAAGTAATACAGATTTGGATTTATGAAGCATAATGGTTGGATGCTCTAGCTGTGAAGAGATGCTTAATCATGTTGTCCACCATTATGTGGGGAAACTTTAAGACTTGCTTTCCTGCTTTATTTTACTACAGTCCTTAAAGGTTTTAAACCAAGTTGCTTTGAGACTTGAACATAATTATAGTAACCAATCTGACATACACACAATGTGAATAAAATGCTCTATTATATACAGCATTTTAACACTGATATATTCTACACACATAAAATAAAGACACCTTGAAATAAAACTTATCTCCTTCACCTCACTTATCTACTAATTACATATAAACTCACACAATACAAAAAAAGATTCCTGTATTTATATCATTAAGGAACATAAAGAAAGGCTTGTTATCTTTTTGCATGCTTATCTGTAAGACTCAATAATGTTCCTATCTGCAATAATATATACTCTCTATATATGTATATGTTCATATATAATTAATATATACAATAGATCTCCCTTCAGACTCTGAAGGACTAAAAGACAGGCTGGGGAACCATTCCTGTATTCATGCTTTCTGAAATCAGAGATTCTTTAAATGGAAGGCCCACATTTTTTCCTTCATGAGCGCTGCTTCATGAGACCATGAAATCAATCCTGCCACCCTTTTGGCTAAATTTGGATTCAAAATGAAAAATTGCCTCTCCTCTAATATCCTTATTCTCTTTCAATCATTATTTCACAACCTGGATCATTTCTTTGTACGGTAGATTAAATGTGCTGGTAACAAAGTTTGAAAACATGGTGGCTAAGCAAAACCATTGCTCCTTTGCATCACATTCCTCACATTTTTTGCATAGTGATATGTTGTGTAGTTTACCTTGAAGAGCATGAATGAACTTTAGGCCTGAAAAGAAAGCATGTGCCTGGGGAAAAAAAAAAAAGGGATATTTATAATCAGTAGGAAATAAATTTCCTCCCCAACATGTGTAGTATTCACTTCCCACTCATTATGTAAGGCTAGTTAACCTCTGAGCTTGATGTGCTGCAACTGAAGATGAATAGTATCAACTTGGGCTGTGGTGGGTTCTGATGTAACCAGAGCAGAATCTGGATTTCCCCCACTCCTGCCCCAGAGAAGAATAAAGGACTGCTTGTGCTCCCCGCTGTAGCATCAGGGGCTGGCATCACTTTTCATAGAGCTAGGGGCCATATGCCACATTTCAGACATGATGTAGAAATGCAGCCTTCCCAGATTTCTTATCTGCTTTCCATTCTGATTTTTTAATGATTTCCCAATGGATCCAAATGTTGCATAAGAATTCCAAGGAGAGGAATGACCCAGTTCAGAGAGATACCATCAGGGGACATTTCCCAAGTGCCTGTTTCATAGGGATGGGAAAGGAAGCAGATGTTTTCCATCACCAACTAATGCTGAAGAACTACTATTACTCCCTCCCTAACCACAGACTCTAGGCCATAATCATGTACTCCCTTCTTCTGTTTCTACAGATGTAACAGCAGCATGTAATAATTTAAATTCTGTCTTGTTGACACAGCTTGCTTCAGCTGTACAGAAAGCAAGTTGTTTGTTCGCTGAATCTGTGGACACATCAGCACTTTGCAGAGAGTCTAAAAGGAGTTGCTGCTTTCTTGATGGCAACTGCAAATGCCTGCTGTCATCTGAGCCTCCTGGAAATCTGCGGCAACACACTGAAATAGCCACACATAGTAAATTTCTGTTAATGTGGCACAATTATTTTTGTTAGAAAGAATCACAATTTTCCCCTGAAAAATTCCCTTGAATAACTGATATAAAATAAATCTTTCTTTTCTGTTAATTCAGGAAGCTGATATAAAAAAATGCTTCTTTGTGTTAAGTAATTAAGCCATTTTGAATATGTAGGTCAATTCTAGGAATTGCTTCAGTTAGGCCTGTGTCACTGGTGGGGAGTGATGTGTGATAGACACCTGGCTTTGTAGAGAGTGAGAATAACAGGTATTCTGAGGTACTGTGTTGTAGACTAATTGAGTAAATATGAGGCACAATGGATAAAACTGGACTTAAAATATAGGCGTGTATGCAAGAATTTCCCAGAGAGAATATTAAAGACCAAACAGAGGAAAAAACAGAAATGAAATATTTAAATGGCATTCGTATACTAAAAGGGAAATAACTGCTAACCTGTTGAACCAAAAAAAGGTTAGCTGAGGGACTAAATTTAAAAAAAAAATAAATATAAGCATGGTTAAGTTCTCTATTCTGTGAGAATGAGCACTTTAATATTCTGTTTGGCCAATTTGTGTAATATAATAGCTTATNTTGCATCCCCACAGAGACCTGCTATTCACAGAATCATAGAACCATCGAATAACAGCCCAGATTGGAAGAGACCTCGAAAGATCCTCTGGTCCAAACTTTCACAGGAGAGGGAGCTCAAATGGGGTTATCTAGCACCCGGTGCAACTGCATCTTGAAAACCTCCAGTGATGGGTATTCCACCCTGGGGAGGTTGTCCCAGTGATCAATCATTCTCACTGTAAAAAATTTCTTTCTTGTATCAAGATGAATACTTATTTAAGACCTCTGAAATGTTCCACAGTAGAGAGTTGTTTTTTGGTTTGTTGTTTTTGGT
>VZTV01100102.1:0-10005 GCA_013400875.1 Anhinga rufa
GCTGGGACTAAACCATGACAATAGAATATACTGAAATCCCACTGTGTCAGTATGAATGCTTATTCTTATTTATGTTTAAGCATATGTTTACTGTGAAACGGAAACCTTCAAATAGTTCTTTTAAGTGAATTGTGATCCCATGAAGAAATAAAAGCTGTCCTTGTGATAAGTGTGGTAAACCCCCACCCCTACCACCCGTGTTTAGATTTGCTGCTAAGGGAGAACAGTGTCTTTCTGCAGTGTCACTACTACACTGAATGTTAAAAATAACATGTAATCACCTTAATTTTCAAAATGTCTGTGAGAGCATCGAAGTGAAGCCATGTGGGAAGGAAGGTGGGTAGCTATTCTGATCAGGTGAACCATCAGTTTTCACTTTACAGAGAAGATCATAGAATCATAGAATCACAGAATGGTTTAGGTCGGAAGGGACCTTTAGAGGCCATCTAGCCCAACCCCCCTGCAGTGAGCAGGGACATCTTCAACTAGACCAGGTTGCTCAGAGCCCCGTCCAGCCTGACTTGGAATGTTTCTAGGGATGGGGCATCTACCACCTCTCTGGGCAACCTGGGCCAGTGTCTCACCACCCTCACCAAACTCTTCTTGGAGGTGTGAAGCATAAGGACAAGAAGCAATGCCTACACATTGCAGCACCAGCTAATTATTATTAGATGTAACAAAAAGGTTCTTGTAGTGAGAGCAGCTGAGCACTGGAGCAGGCTGTGGAGTCTCCATCCTTGGAGAGTTTTGAAACTCATCTGGACAAGACCCTGCAAAATCTCATTTAATGGAGCTGTGCATTTGAACTCGAGGCCTCCAGAAGTCCCTTCCAACCTGGGTTATGATGTGATTGTGATATTAACATCAAGCAAGTAAGTAAGGGAGAACTAAGTGCAGGAATGTAAGATAATGCAGCAGGGGACATTAATCAAGGGTGAGTTGCTGTGAAGGTGATCTACTGATGGACATAGACTTCATTATTGAGGGGAGCATAAGTTATCTGAAATTATTAGAGTGAACTTCATGAAGACTTCGGGCTCCTGAAATTCTGAAGTATGCTCCAGGTGGGAGTTTCTGAAGTACTTAGATGCCTGTTGCTGGAATTAGGGCCAAGAGGACCTTCTGCATTTGGAGGCATTTTGAATGCCTTTTAATATATTTGTGACTCATTACTCATGCAAGGGACCTGAAGGAAGCAACTGCATTTTAAAAAGTCATCAGCCTATCCAATCATACTGGCTTTCCTGAAGAAAGATAATTCATGTGGAAGCATCTATCCTATCATTTGCTACCCCAAGACAGCTATGTTGGGCTGGCTGAAAATTCTTTCTAAAAATCATTGGATTTTTCTGATCAAGCACATCATCCCCCTAAAGAATGTCCTCTGTAGAAAATCTGAGCTTGCAAACATAACACCTCCTTCTCTACCATTTCTTATCTTTCTTGAAGTAGTTCAAAATCTGACTTTATCTCATTTGAGGGACAAAAAGTTTAGGTCCCACATGGTAAGCCAAGTCCTTTGGAAAATTCTGGCACTTGGGCACCAGTTCTGCCCTTTCTGTTAAAAAGTCACATTCATGTATGTTTTTGTGTCTCTGTGAAGGATGTAAAGCCTTTACCAGAATATAAGATGTTTCAGAAATTTTTATTTCAGTTCTTGTCTCATGCATTATGATATTTAAGGTGTAGATCCAGCCAGATAGTGTGGGCATCTCAAATCCTCTAGGCCTAGGACTGCCGGAGCCTAGGTTGCTCTTAGGCTCATGTACTGATAAAGCATAACTTACAGTGTAGAAGTAAATTCACAGCTTGCTGACTTTGGCTCTCTAAGATGAATTGTGATCACACAGAACTAAATGTAGCCTTCAGGATGAGTCCAGAGCCAACTTCCATCTCTGTCTACAGAAGTGTCTCCCAGGATCATTCTGAAATGCTTTTAGGAACGGCCTAAATCTGACTGAAGTAAAAAGAAGTTTTACAACTAGTTTTAAGAAGCTGAGTAATGGTAGGAAATTATTTTGGGAATCCCACTTGAAGCTACTGGTGGATTGATGCAGAAAAATAATTGGGGATATTTTGAAAAACTGAGAACAAAATTTTGCTTTGACCTTGATCTACTTCTCAGTCATAGATAAAATCTATAGAGATGTCCATGAAAAGCAAGTTTTTAAATAAGTGTATTTGGCTTGGTAACCATCCCAGCATGAGAGAAGAGCTGATGGTACCCTTCTAAAGTGTACCTCACATCAGATCTGGTAGGCATCGACATAATTAATTACAAGTGGAATGTAAAGGAATAGCATGCCAAAATCTTTAACGCAATTCCAAACCATGCCTTATGCCAATCTCTCACTCCCTGCCAATATGAGTTGATGTATCCTACGGATGGGGTTTGATGTACTCTGGCACCTGAAAGAAATTGTTAGTAGATTTTGGAGATCAAAATGGGAGAACAGGTGCACAGCTCCTAATAGAATTTACCAATTCCAGGATAACACTTGCTAAGGGTTGTTTGACAGCAAAAATCAGTGTGCGCTCCAGGAGAGAATGGTAACATTATCCAGACAGGAGACAAAAAATTCAACTCCCAGACATCTCCCTGCCCTTATTTGTTTGTGAGCAAACTTTCTTCCCTTTTCTTTCTCCCTTACAAAAGTTATTCCTCCTACTCACCTGCCTTGCTATTCCCTGGCCCTAATATTTATCCCTGCCATCCAACAATGATGAGAAGGACCATGCTGAAGTTTGTAGAAATCCTTTTGACTTTGAGACCAGTCAGATTCTTACCAAACCCATGTGCCTAGATGAATAGTCATGGTCTGAACCACTTAGATAGAGTACTAAGCCTCAAAATCTGATCATTTACGTGGACAAGCCAGGTAGCAGAGAGCAGCAGAGCTGCTTAAAGTCAAGCTCAGAGCATGGATCAGAACTGTCTCCTTGGAGCCCTAACCCCTGTACTACACAGTCCTGGGAGACAGCTCAGGTTTCAGGTCAAGCATGCTACCAAGCTAAATACCCTGTCTAAAAATGGAGTTGGTGTTACTAGAAGAGAAGCAATGTATGTATTCAAGAAGATCCTTAATTCCTTTTCGGTTCGTATTGGAGCTCTGTGCTTAGTGCAGCGACAATGACGTATCCCAACACTTGAGCAATAAGACAGCCTGAAGCCCTAGAAGGACCCCAGCATCACCTGCCACAAGGGCATCCTGAGCTTGAATTGACTTAATGCTTCATACAAGGGCAACATAGACACAAGATATATTTGCCTTATGAGCCAACAACTTCTTTTCAGTGTAACTGTAGCCTCTATGTACACCAGAAACAATTAGTAATTCCAATCAGTTGAACATGAGCCCTACAAGGTTGTCTACTCTGGTTTCCATCACAGTCTCTGTCAGAGGCAGACTGGCTCCACATTGTGTGTATGCTGACACCTAAGATTTAGCTCCCTTTAACTTCAGTGGTGCTGGCTCCTGAGGAAATAGGAGGACAGCCCTCTATATGGAGAACCCCATGTTGCTATATGCCATCTTTGCAGCACTGTGTATGTTCAGAGGCATTTGCAGTTTCTCTTTCTCTAGAGCAGTGTCATTTATTCTTATCACTGCCACAGTGCTAAATTAGCACAAATAATGATATTCACCCACTTCACTGCCACGGCAACTCTGGGAGACTCCAATAAAGACCATGTTTCCCCTAATCTTGTCTATTTTAGGCAACAGTTCAGGAAGCTCTCCCCAGTTAAAAAAGCATATATACCTTCACATCCCAGGGCTTTCTGAAGATAGATGCTAGCATGGTAAAATTATAAAGGAAGAGGTTTACATGAAAAAAAGGCCTTTTATATATTTTGGTTCATATCAAGTGGTTGTAAAAGAGCATCAGCTGGCACAAATTCTTTCAGAAACATTTTTTTTTTAGTTTTATGTTTAATATCTGGCAGTGCAGGCACATACATTTGTGAGGACTGGGTCCTGTGTTCATGGGTCGAGATAAGGACAGGGAGATCACTCAGCAATTACTTGTCATGGGTAAAACAGAGTTGACTTGGGGAAATTAGTTTAATTAATTAACAATCAAATCAGAGTAAGGTAATGAGAAAATAAAAACTAAATCTTAAAACACCTTCCCTCCACCCCTCCCTTCATCCTGGGCTCAACTTTACTCCCGATTTTCTCTACCTTCCCCACCCCATCAGCAGCACAGGGGATGGGGAATGGGGGTTGTGGTCAGTTCGTCACACTTTGTCTCTGCTCCTTCCTCCTCAGCGGGAGGACTCCTCAAACTCTTCCCCTGCTCCAGCATGGGGTCCCTCCCACAGGAGACAGTCCTCCATAAACATATCCAACGTGGGTCCTTCCCACAGGCTACAGTTCTTTATGAACTGCTCCAGGGTGGGTCCCTTCCATGGGTGCAGCCCTTCAGGAACAGACTGCTCCAGTGTGGGTCCCCCACAGGGTCACAAGTCATGCCAGCAAACCTGCTCCAGCGTGGGGTCCTCTCTCNCTATCTCTGGCTGCAACTGCACAGAGTTTTTTCTCCCTTCTTAAATATGTTATCCCAGAGGCACTACCACCATTGCTGATAGGCTTGGCCTTGACCAGCAACAGGTCTGCTGGTCTTGGAGCAGGCTAGCCTTGGCTCTATCAGACATAGGGGAAGTTTCTAGTAGCTCCTCACAGAAGCCACCCCTGTAGTCCCCCTGCTAGCAAAACCTTACCATGCAAACCCAAGATAGCTTGGCAGCTATCAAACCTTAGGCAACTCATTTCACCTCTTAGCTTTAAACAGGACCTATTAAGGGCAAGGATCTTTCAATATGTGTTTTTTGAGTGCCTTAGGGACTGCAGCCTTGACCTTGGGTAGGATTTGACATTTATACCTAGACAGTGTGTAATTGCTCTTCTAATAGGAAAAGCTGTCTGGTGTCTTTTTAAATCAAGCAGTCTTTCCCAAGCTAGTGCACCTGTATTAGCTTCTCTAGAAATGCCAGAGGTTTCTGTGTGCAGAACAAACTCTCCATTGACTTCAATAAGGTGATCAGTCCCTTGAAACAGTACTTTTAAAAGTAACTGAAATAGAGGTTTTTCTATCTAAATGCAAGCATCTAGTTTGACAATAGTGATTACTTTTTTTTTACCTCTGTCGTGAATGTAAGATAGTATGAACGGTGTTTAAATAATTGTTTTATGCCTGCTTCTTGGTGCATAAGTCTTTCACCAGGAGGAGTGACCAAGAGGACTCTACAGTGGGTTATCATTCTGCTTTAAATCTATGAGTCCTTCAAAAAGTGATATAGAGTGGCACTGTAGGGAAGTTGGATACTCTAAAGGTAGTAAAGGCTTGGTTTAGCTTAGAACTGCATAAATGATATTGCGTTAATAGTTGAGTAGTTGAGGGGCAGATAATAAAAAAATAACTTGCTGCTGTGATTCTGAACAGAGCATTATGATGAGAAGAGCTGGAATAGTGGATAAGGACACACACACATATCAACAGAGACTAATCCTTCCAGGATGTACCATGACACCTTAAAGCTCCTTACAAGCCCTTTTTTCTTTCTACATTTTGAAGGGTATGACAGATAACTGTTATGTATCTCCCAAATTACAAGCAAAAGTGTAATCAAGACCATAATCTTGAGACAATTTTGTCTTTGTACCATATCTGGTTCAATCTCCAGAGCTCCAAGCCTCCTGGATGTATGAAAATATGGAACACCACTGGGCTTCCCTTGATAACATCTGCAAGACACCAGGAGAGTTCACCTTCTTGTTTAACTGGCCACACTGGCAAAAATAGAAGTCTAAATTTCTATATGTGAATATGCATGGCTATAGCCAAGCAGCAACATGTGCTCCTGGTGTCCAGCCAGCCTGAAATCTTCCCTTACTGAGTACCACATGGCCCCTGGAGCACAAGCCACTAGTTGCCTCATAGAGAGCCACTGCTGTGTGGTCAATACTGTTCCTCTCACGTATATCCGTAATACAACTGCTGTAACAGCCGTTAAGCTCTGAATTAGGAATTTCTGTGAAGAGCTCATGGTAAAAACTGACAGAGGGGTATGGGTGCTAGCTCTTGCCTCCATTTCCTTGCTGTGGGTAACCTTGCTTTCCTCTGGCTTTCGCTTCTCCCCATCTCTATGATTGCTGTGTCCAGGCTTTTAGTACAACTAAAATGTAGCCTGACTGCCTATCTCTCTGCAAAGGCTCTTGACAAAACAGAGTGTTTTAGGGAAGTCCATACAGTCAGACAACCAGGAAGTGTCTGGTTCCTTACTCAGCTCCAGTATTGTTCCTTACTCAGCTCCAGTATTACCCCTTTGTGTGTGACCTTCAGCATTGTACCTTCTTGGCTCCAACCCAGCAGAGCACTTAAACACTAGATCTGGGCTCAGTTTTTCAGCTGAAGCTTATTTTCATTTGAAAATAAAAAGAAATAAATCTATTTGGCAACAGTGAAAAGCTTCCAAAATTTGCCTCAGGTTTGCTGAATTGCTCCTGTGAAAAATAAAGTAGAAACAATTTTTAAACCAATATTTATTTTGGTACTTTTAAGGGTAATGTGTTTATTTCTCTATTTAAAACAACTGGGTCTGACAGAGGGGGAGAAAAAGCCTCCATAGAGGAGGTCCTGTATGGAGCACCAGGAGGCAGGTGTCTTCCAGAGAAGGAAAGGCAAACACGACTAACTGAGACTACCCCAAAATGACATTTTTGTAGTTTTTTTCCCTTGATGATGTAAATATACAAAAGCATCTCACTCTATCATCTGAGTAGTATGTTCAGAAGTACTGAAAAATATCACAGGTCAATTTTTTCCAAAGCAGTTTCTACCAAGCGTATCTGCCAAAAACTTTTTAATATCTGACTGTTTTCTGAGGCACATGGAAATGTACTCTTGAAAGTCTCTCCTTCAGCCCTAAAAGAAAGAACCACTCAGCCAGTAGCAGAGCTACCCACACACAACAAAACAACACTAAATTAGCCATTTGGTAATTCGAAACCATGAGTAACAGAGTATACCAAGCCTTCTTAGGTTTGATAAATAATTTACTTTCAATTTAAACTGCATCTCTTCTCATAATCTCATTTCTCCCCGCTGACACTGTACAACTGGTATTTTGCCTGTTGAGGCAAATCCATCTATTTCTGGTGCTGCTCATCTACACCCTCATTCACTACACCCGCAGTGACTCAGTGCTGAGTTGCCCTGAATGTAAACAATGTGTCTGTGTTCCTGTGTGTTGATGAATTTCTCTGATATTCTGATGATGTGTTATCTTTCTAGCTGCTCTGGCAAGGCATGTGATTTTATATGCTGTGTCTATAGTACCAGCCTGTTCCCACAAGAATCAATGACAGCCAGAAACAGAGAATATATTTGCATTAAATCAGGAGTGTGCTGAAGTTAAAGTCTGTCACTTCATGTGGCTCTGGCTCTTGGTGCTCTCCATTGAGTGTCTGTTTGAAAAACGATTGCTTTTGCCTGCATTGATACAGCAGATGTTACACTACGATACTTCAAAGAAGCGATTCCAGTTCTGTAGGTTTCTAGCATATGACAGTTTCCTGGGGTCACAAAAAGCTTTTGGAGTGAGGTACTTTGCCTTCAAAACAGCTATCAACCACAAGGGCCCTGATAAAATTTTAATCTTTGATGAATATTTGTTCGCACGACTATCCTTTTGAGAACCAGAGAAGCAATGATCAAGCAGGTAGGAACACACAAGGTGAGGACATTAACCTGGGAGGGATGAAGCCTAGCTTTGGTCCTCGTTCCAGGAACAGTCTTTGCGCTTTGAGTGAAAGTCTCTGGATCAAATGCAGAACAGGGAAGATCCTCCTCCCTTTAGTTTCAGGGTCTCCAGGCTTTCAGTGTGGCTCAGGGTCTGGTCCAGATCACTGACTCTAGTGCAGCATCACCCTGTGGGAGACTTCACAGGAATGTTATGTTGTAGAAAGTTTGCTGTGTGCTGTTTCAGGCAGTTAGGCTATGTTGTGGGCTGGCTTCCTGCATGCTCTGATGTGATTAGTTGTAATGCTGAGCCTGAGGTTTGTAGGCTTTTTATCAGATTGCCTTTATAGACCCTAGATGTGGTACAGGAATGAGATAAAGGAGACAAGGAAAATTATATTTTGCATTCTAACAGGCTGTGAAATCCAAAACTAGCATGAGAGCAACCACAAACACTGAAAACTTGCAAAAACATGGTTCCCTGAAGCATCTCATGACTTTACCTTTAAAAAAATATTCTATACCATTTCAGAAGAAATTATCATCTGTGCTAGATGTGGATTCAGTCTGTGATAACAGATTAACTTTCACTGACTTTAGTCACGGGACAGTGTGTTGCCCTGAGCTCAGTCCTCATTGCTTTCCCGGCTTCCCTCAGATCTGTAGGAGTACAAATGCATTTAGCTGACTGTTCCCAGGCAGAGCATGGGAGTGTTTATCTCTGTATTAACACAGGGTGTCGTGTTAATCTTCATGTAGTTTTTCCTCAGCTAGTGATACTTCCAAATCAGATTGTTATATAAAATGTACTGATTTGAAATGTTTCTGTAGATGGTTTATGTTAATTCCATTATAATGGACCACAACCAGGCAATTGTGATGGTAGCAATTTTCACTGCTTTTATAGATATTGAAGATAGCTTGGCATGTGCCCAGAAAAATGCTTCTCCAAACACAAACAGACATGAATTCTTATATGGTTGGTAGCAATAAATGTTCTACTACATTCCATAAAAGTGTAACAGAGTAAGATTATTGAGACACTCATTAGAAATTGTTGTAGGTTTGGGGGTGGGGGGAGTGTTTGGTTGGTTTTTTTTTTACACATGTAACATGTCTTAATGATGTATTGAGTACAGGATTGCTTTGGTAAGGATCTGAAGGGTAGAAGCCAGACAGTGAAAGAAAATTTTCTTTATGCTGATAGAGCATTACAAAACTGAAGTAACTCATAAAGTATCTATTAAGGCTGAAATAATGTCAAGGGATTGTAAAAAGTCTTCAATACTGCATTAGCAGAGGAGAGATTCCAACCCATTGTATTGTTACAAAGAACTTGCATGAGACAGTGATTTAATATTATGTACAGAAAATAACACAGTGTAGAAAATAATATTTGAAGCTTAGGGTCTGACATTTCGTCCGTCAAAATCCCCACTGATTTTGAATCAGTTAGCACCCTTAGTTGCAACTCCCACAGAAGCAGTAGTGGGAATGCACTTTTGTGCTGATGCCACCGTACATCTAGGGATTATGTGGCTAGCTACTGCATCCATCTGCCTGCCCAGCCACATAGCCATATGCGTGCAGAACATCTGCCTTATTTCACAATGATATGTCCTCCTAGCAGAGATATAGGCATGTCTTTACTCTCTGCTTCCTCAGCCTGACTTATTCTGGCTCAGTCCTGACCCTCAATTAACCCTCAATAGTCAATTAATTTAGACACAACTGCTATATCTGTGACATTTGTCTTGTGTCCCACCCTACATGTGGCTTGGACCAGCCCAGGTTCACTGGACCTTCATCTCCACATGTTCACTCATGTCTACAGCTGCTCTGGGAATGTGTACTGGATTTATGTGGCAAAAGGCAGGGGGTAGGGGGGTGGCTTCTGTGAGAAGACACCAGAAGCTGCCCCCATGTTGGACAGAGCCAGTTACAACTGGCCCCAAGACAGACCCACTGCTGGCCAAAGCTGAGCCCATCAGTGACATTGGTAGCACCTCATACGTACTCCTATGAGTACCTATGACATAGGAGCACCTCACAGGTAGTACCTGTAATAACATATTTAAGAAAAGGTAAAAACAGTTGCATGACAGGAGTGAGAGAAAAAACCCTGTAGGCACCAAAGTCCAGGAAGATGGAGGAGGAGGAGGTGCTCCAGGCATCAGAGCAGCCCCATGATGAAGACCATGGTGATACAAGTTGTCCCCGTTGCAGCCCATGGTGGACTACAGTGGAGCAGATATCCACCCT
>VZTV01100105.1:228-32395 GCA_013400875.1 Anhinga rufa
CCTGCCTTGGTCTTCTTTGCAGTCCGCCTTCAGGTATTTATATACCTTAATAAGATCCAGCCTTCTCCAGGCTAAACATTCTCAGCTCTCTCAGCCTTTCCCCATAGGAGAGATGCTTCACTCCCTTAATCATCTTTGTGGCCCGTTGCTGGACTCTCTCCAGTACGTACATGTCTCTCTTGTACTGAGGAGCCCAGAACTGGACTCAGCACTCGAGGTGTGGCCTCACCAGTGCTGAGTAGAGGGGAAGGATCACCTCCCTTGACCTGCCGGCAATACTTTGTCTAATGCAGCCCAGGACACCGTTAGCCACAAGGGCTGTGTTTGCAGCCCTCTGCCCAAGAAGTACTTGCATTCTGGCAGTGGTTCAGTTGCTAATTATACAGTTCCTACTCTACCCACAAAGTTATCTTAAATCATGAGACTTTTAGGACTCAAGCACCCTGGCTAGTTTTTATACAGCTTCTAGACTGGAAGCTGTGGAGTTCAGTTTCAACCAATTACACAGAATATGCTTATGCTTTAAATGAACATTGAATGTCCCACATCATCACACGATTCCAGAGTTTAGAGCTTTGAGGAAAAGCCAGTATCTTAGGATAAAACCCGGGAGAGTTTTTAGCACCACAGTTCCACGTCAGTTCTGCTTTGAAGATAAAACTGTTTCCTAGGGTTTGTGCGCAATCTTAGGTTTTTTTATGGACAATTCTAAGTACGCTGCACAGGTTTTTGGTTTAAGTTTCAGGACTAAAACCCTTGTCTTTGTGTGTTCTTGGAAACATTTCACTTACAAACTGAGCACTGGTTATTCCCAGCTCTTTGCTAAAATGGCATAAAACAAGTAGACTGTTTTCACCTATGTGTCAGGCCAATGCAGAACAGAAATGCTGTGTTAGAAATGGAATGGACATGATCTCATTTTGTAAGAACTGCAATTCCTGAATTACTGTTGTTTCCTTAGTAACATGCGAGTTGTTATGTGTGAAACTGCAGGTCTACTGAGTCAATTAACTTCATTATGCCATGAAATATTGGTGAATTTGACAGTAAAAGGCTGATTTCATACATCACCTTATGTTGCCAAGAAGTTAGCTTGTGCATCTGCTCAAATGCAGGACACTGAAAGGCTAAGGTTGAGAAGACAGCAGCTCTACTGGCAGCCATCGTTTGAGCTGCTCGATAGCTTAGCTTCAGTCTCTGCGAAATGGGGGGGGCCAGCCTCGCTGTAACGGGGTAACAATTAACCTCTGCAGAATATCTTGGAAGAGTAAAGTGTCACAGAAGCAGGCGCTGCTTGGTTTTTTGTGTGTTTCTGGAGGTAGCCTGTGATTTTTCTACCAGAGGTATGTGTGCGGTGGAACTGCTTTATACACTTGTAACTCTTAAATTTCACTGGGCAAGAATGTGACTTGGATAATATCTATGCAGGGGGAAAAGAACCATGCTTTTACATGTCATGGATCCTGAGATGTCAAAGATAGCGGTTGGATGTGCTGACTGTAACCATGGGTTGGGAGGGACGGAGCAAGGACTGTACTGCTTTCCTCTCCTACCATGTAAAAGCCAGACAGATTACTGAGGGGCGTGCTCATGCAGATTTAACCTCTACACTGGCATTGATACCTCATCTATGCAGTTTTAGAGGTAGTACAGCATGAATTCCAGTCCTATTCTTGGAGCACAAACACATCATATTTGCCCCTATTTGGGTTTTAGAGGCCACAGCTTTTGATTCAGTTTGCATCGTTCACAAAAATTTTGTCATCTGAGTTCTCAGGAGCCGTAAAGTAGCATAATGCCAGTGACTCCAGCAGCCCTACACACAGCTGTGCTGTTCTAAACCTTAGGAAGTTCTCTGTATGAAATGTGTCCCAAGGCAGGCTGACAGGAGACCTAAGTTTCCCTAGGTGAGCTGCTCTCCCCTTTTTCCTGACGCTTCACCCTCTCCCCACATTGCCTCCTTGCCTCCCAGACAAAATGACAGTGTGTGTTGATCTTTCCTGGCTCTCTCAGAGAGCCGGTTAGAGAACACCTATAGACTGCCAAGAATAATCTAACAACAGGAAAGCATAGTCTACTTCGATTGGATATGCTGCCCATGTTGTCATGAGTGGAGGCAGGGGAGGTAAGGAGAGTACGACTGGAGGCTGTGCAGAGACTCAAAGCAGCATTGCAGCTCAGCTGGGATTGTTCTGGGAAACAGCTATGTGCTCTTGGTCTCTTCACTCACCAGGACAGCCTGTGTAAAGCTGTACTGCAGTAAGACCACAACGTGTGACCACAACAGCCTCGGCAACTTGCTCACCTCCTGTGACAAGTCATCAGGACATCATCTCCGCATTAACTTCATCACGAAACAGCATTCCGTACCTCGGCTACACTTCCTGTGCAGGGCAGGGATTGAGTACAAGTACTACATGGAAGCTGTCTCTATGGGGACCCAAATTCACACTTCCAGAGAGTGCAGATTCTTGGAAAGCAGTAGATTCATACCTGCTTACCCCACCGACATCCAGGAAACACATGGCAGTGGTAAGATGACCTTGCAGCTTACCCTTTCACTACAACTCCCCATCCATCTAGATGCAGTCAGCTCGGTTCTCCTGTGTTTGCTCAGAGATCAAGGTAGGCTACTTCCGTGGTTGCTCTAAGTTTGCTATGCATAGACCTCCACCAGTGGCAAGGCAACAAGGCTGAGTAGAACTTCAGGAGCCTTCTAGACAATTTCCTTCCCTGAGGGCAGACCTATCACTGTCAGACCCAAATCACAAGTGCCGCATTCTGGATCTCAACAGCAATTTTGTAAATCTCTGAGGAAAGCAGGGTCTGCCCCACTCATACGTGCAGTGACCGCCCCATGACAGGATGCCCTTCCCAATGGTGGTAGGTAGCACTCCTGTCAGAAAAGGAGTCAAGCAGTGCAGCCAGAAAGCACTCGTAAGGGAAGCTGGCTTCAACCCAGCCAGGCTGTTTCCCTCATACCGTTCTTGTCAGGAGACAAGGATGAGGCCTCTGGTGTGTGAAGCATAAAGAATACTGTGCAAGGTGGGGTCGGGACTGAATCCATGATAACAGAGAGGGGAAAGCCCTTTCCCCCCTGCTGCCTGCCTTCCTTTTCACCAGCTTTGGCAAGCTCTACAGGGTCAGCTCCAGCTGACGCCCCAACTGAAACAGAAAGAAATACAACTTGAGCAATTTTCCAAACTGCAACACACAAATAAACACATTAGCCATCTTCTCCTCAGCAACCACAGAACATCCTCCCAAAAGCAACACAGCAAGTCACTTATTAGAGACTTAATGAGCTGTGGAAAAATAACACTATTCATTCTCAGCTACTTATTCTCTGTCCTTTCTGAAGTCATAACTCAGGCCACCACAGAACCACACAGGCAGCATGCAAACTCATGGGCAAAGGCACAAGCTCACTTCAGCACACAAGCTCCCAAACAGTATTTGCTGGCTTGTAGCTTTGGCTCTGACCTCGTTTGACTCCAGCCTCAGCTGCGTTAGCCCTAAATGCAAATTGGATTGAGCTCATGAAAGCTGGAAATTACTACCAGAAGAATGGTAGTAAGAGTTATCCCTTCTAGCAGCTGATAAGCTATATACTTCATCTTTATTTTATAAGAACTGCAGATACTTCTATGGTTCCTTTCTTCCCAGGATCCTTTTTCTCAAAGGACATCATGAAGTGAGGGTTATTCATATCTCGGAATTAAAAAAAAACAGGTACAATTATGTGACTTGACCACTTAAGACAGTAGAAGGATAGAAGACATGTCTGATAGCTCCTAGGCTGGAACTCTAAGACCCCAGGCACAGTGCCCCCTCCAGCAAGCTTCTACCAAGATGGAAGGAAGATTTCATTTCTACACTCTTTGCCTTACTGCTGTGCTTGGTGCCGCATCCCTGCCTTCAAAAGCAGCCAGCCTGTGGCACAGCAGGTTCCTCTGTTCTTATCTCACGTTGGCAATCTGAGATTTATCCTCAGAGAATGGTGACAGTCAGAGACGTATAAATACAATGTCCACACCACCAGTCCCAACTCTAAATTCACTTCCCAAATTAAATAGGAACCCTCTGTAAATGGGCATTTCTTCATTCCTCTTTGGTCTCAAGTTGCCAGGAGGCAGGCCCTGAAATGCCTCCACGCTCTAGTGGGACTTTCTGCACTCTGTTTTAGGCTCCTTTCAATAACATCACTGGCTTGCACAACAGCAGAATGGCGAGCACGAGCACCACTCCTAGATGGAATAAAAGGTATCTGTGATTGCTTTCTTCGGGATAGCATCAGACCATACCGACCTCCACAATCACACTTCCCAACGGTGATAACAAGCCCCCTGTTATCAGAGAGAGCACTCCAAGTTTCAAACACCGTTCCGTGTGTTCACAAGCAGCAGTGCCCGGAGGCCTCAGTTTTGGACCTGAACTCTGCAGTACGGAAGCCCGGATGCCATTGTGAGATGGGAAGCGGAGCTCTGCAGCCCGTTAGCTGCCACTGAACACTACTCAGAGCTGCATACGCGGCAGAGGCCAGCGTTAGTAAGAACACGTTACCATTCGGTGCCTGCCATTCAGTAAATCCACAGATGCAAGTGGATATTAGGAAACATGGTCATGCCCCACAAAGCTGATTTCTGGCAAAGAAGGGATGAAGACAGACACATATCAGTGTATGTGTAATGTTTTCCAAAAAACTCATGTAGAATTTTTTTTTTTAGCAGTTTCGAGAAGTTCACTGAACACTCATTTCTCCCAGTTTCTTTTCTGTTTCACAGGGTTTTTTCTTGGTCTCAGAATAAAAGATGATGCTCACAAAGTGCAGAAAGGTTATATTAATCAGATTTTCTTTTCCTCACAGTTTAACTTGGACACGTCTAATGAGCTTCAGAGTTTCAAGATTTTCTGGCTCTTAATGCAAACCACATCTGGAACCAGGGGGAGGAGTTATCTACTGTCCCATGGAAGCTTCATGTACTTCACACAGTTCAGATGATGGACTGACTGAAGCTGGTTGCATTCACATCTCGAAACTTAATAAGAATTGCTTCCTAACCTGCTTGTTTCAGCGAGTGGTACCAATCTAACACGCATATCAACTGTTTACTTTCTGCAGAAGGTCTGCCAAAGAAAACTTGTATAAAACCACAAGTTTGTTCAAAATTTGGTCGTATTCCTTCTATTCTGGTTGCAAAACTGAGAGCAACTGTAGGCTAGGAAAGGACTGTCACTAATAGAGCTATACAATTTATAAAGAGCTGCTATGGACACATCTTTTCTATCATCATGATTAGCCTTTCTTAGTCATGTATAAATCAAATCCAGATATTCACAAAGGCTCGAGTTGCTTCCCTGAAACACACTTTCATAGATGGGACTGTGAGCTAGGAATAACATGTGTCACTCATTTTTTTCTTTCATGACTGGAAAAAAAACCCACCAAATAAAAGCAACCCATTGCTGTTTATCAAGAAGAAGTTATCTGTTTGTCTGGGATGTAGCTGCAAGCATCTCAAAAATCTGATTAAGATCATCTCTGCTCTTTTCAAGACGTCAGCTTGTCCTAAGGCCTCACAGAGATCTCAGGAGGAAAGGAGCCTGTACCGGCCTCGGGGACAGTGAGAAGTCTGATAGAGCTACACAAAGCACCCAAGAAGAAACTGAGTTAGTCTCTGGTTAGTATTAGAGCTAGGAAAATAACAGCCCACATCTTTATTTCTTAATGACTTGGATCTTCTTCTTAATGACTGGGAGACCAGCAATAGGATATAAAGAAGGTCCACTTCTTAATGACTGGGACCAGTTCATCTTCTACATCTCTCTCCTCCATGATACAAAACCATTTCTTCTATAGAAAAGACAAACATGGCTTTAAAAGCCATATTACTAATCTATCTGCTTGCAAAGTAAGAATAGCCCCTGCCGCAGGCCACGTGTTCATCATGACTGCAGGCTGCCTGAGGCTTTCCTTGTTTGTTTAAGAAAGAAAGCCAGCATATGATAAATCTGTGGCTGCCACTGTGTGGTAAAAGTCATACCTGCCTCCCTCCTCGCTTTTGCCCAACACAAGCAATAGTACAAAAATGCCATCGGGAAGTGAAGGCTGAGGCTGTGGTGGGGGAACTTCCCTGTTTGGAGCAAACACTGCAGCACTCCAGGCAGGAATCGTCTGTTCTGCCTGGGTGGAAAAGAAAGACCCCACTGTCAGCACAATATTTAGACCAAGAGCTGGACAAATACTAAAAACTTTTTTTTTTTTTAAATTTTAAAAATCATTGGTCTACTTTGTGGCAGTTCACAACTCCAGCATAGTATTACCAATAAAAAACCCCTATAAATCCCATGTGCCAGACAGAGACTGCCATCGACTGCCCAGATCCACTGGGTTCTGCTACAGACACAAACAATAACTAGCATTGTTCCAGAGCTTCTGACAAGAGAGAATAGTTTTTCCCTTTGTTTGGATTCATTACGCACATACCACTGAAATTCCTGGACAATGAACCCTTCTCTAGCTTCCTTTAAGGCTCCATCCTGCAGGATTGATGAGCCATGAGTCAATAAAGCACCTGGACATGTACTTGGACCTAAGCGCAGAGAAGACTTGCTGTGCTCACACGGAGGGCTGCCTCAGCTGTGGCCAGGGTTTTCAGCTACTACACTGCAAAGAGGTATAGCTCCTAGCGTCAGGCATATTTTTCCTATGAAAGGAGCTCTAGGAATGCAAGACATTTTTCTATATATTGGATCTTTGAATATAAAACAAATCAAAGGCTTCCAAGCATAACCAGCCACTTTATTTTATAAACCAACATATTTCTCGTATTTGTGTTCTTCAGAAGTAGGCACTTGCCAAGATTCACGAATATCGCAGAGTTCAGAATGTTGATTACAAGGAGCTAAAAAACAGCACAAAAAAAAACTCTGAAAAAACCCGCTAATCAAAAGATCTCGCCTCATGGGGTGTGTCAGCACTGCTGTTGGGAAGTAGAAGGTAGCACATGTAGGAGGAATCTATCTCAGCTCCGTCTAACCGTATTGAGCAATAATCACAGCAGAGCTAGCCAGCACAGAGCACAGCCATGGACTGTGTATTTCAGCCATAGATTATACACACGATACAGTTCCTGTTATAGTCCATCACTGCATTTTCTCGTTTTCACCATTACATTTGTTTCCAGGTCTCCAATTTTTCAGTTCAACTGCCTGGTCAGGGCACCTTAGTGCAGATAGCTCCCTTTTCATTCTCCAAGCCTGCAAGATGTGTGTGGATTTCATACCAGATTTGTTTAGCAAGATCCACTGACCTTTGCCAATCATGAAATACTTCTGAAAAATTAAAGCTGTGACACACTTATTCCACAACTTGGAGGACAAAGCCAAGTGGATCCTTTCCAAAAAACGTTGCAGGGCTAGTGACTGGCTCTCTTCTCACAGATCTAAAAACCTCATGTCCCAACAAATCGTTTTCCTTGAAGAAATCCCAATCAAGGCCACTAACACAGGGCATGCATTTCATTTAATGGTGGACATGTCACTAGGGGAACTCAGACTGAACGCTAAATTAACTATGCGCATGTCACTGCATCGGCTGGAAAGCATTGGAACTGCCCATCAGGATCCAAAAGCCCTAAAATGCTGCCCTAAAATTGGCAGTCCCTTAGCTCAAGTGTCACAGCCTGGTTCTGAAGCGGAAGGCTATACATATATACAGCATATAGTAAGCAGGAATGTCTAGGAAGTGCTTACAGCATCTAGCAGAACAAAAGCAGAAAGTCTTATGTGGCCATTTGGTAATATAAAAAGAGATATGAGTTGAAATAAACCTTAAAGTTCAGTTGGGGATGGTACAGATTATAGAATCCACAACCATGGGCCAAAAGTTAAACCATCAGTTTTATATAAGTTAAGTCAGAACAAAAACACATATCAAAGAAGTGTACAGTAACGGTCTTAAACACTATAGCCTACAGTTTTGTCGCTGCTGCACATGTGGCTGTCACATTAGAGTCCTACATTCTTCCCACCAAACAGGAACTACAAGCTATCAAATCAAAAAGGTGGAAAAGCTACTTAGCTATGACTTTTACTGCTTGCTGCCAAAAAAGTACACAGCATAGACAATCAGGCTTGTGTTGAGCTGAGTTCTGTGTGGGAGAAGTCGGCCCTGCTTTGTCTGTGGGCTGGACCAACAGACTCTGGAGTTCCTTCCAACCTGTATCACTCTGTGTTTCTGCAATGCTCCTGTCCGTTGGAGACAACGGTCTACAATGTGCCATGACCAGCACAAGTTCCATCGCTCATCCTTCCTCGCTAGGCAAGGCACGGGAGGCCAAGACTTCAGCAGATAAGCCACAAAGTCCATTGTAGAAGACTGGCAGTCGGAACCTGGATAAACCCAAAGCAGGGAGCTGGTCTGTAGGCCTGTCAAGCCGACTAGTAACCCCCAGACAAAAGAAATACCTATGAAGAAATATTTATTTTAGTGCACATTCCAGACTATCAGATTTCTGGCAGTTCGACTTCAGCAGTCTTGGAATCGTGAGCCATGGGCCAAACATGACAGTATCTCTGCGCACTCTTAATCTTATTGCACCGGGGATTGCAGCTGGCCCCAAGCAGTCTCCAAGGAATCAACTCTTTTTCTGTCTTCTTTTCATGTCACCTCAATGGCATCTGACATCCCAGGCAAACTTTCCAGCTCAGTGTTGCACACACAGATACAATTGGTCTGAATTTCCACACATATTTTTGTGGGGGTTCACTTTACTAATTTGCACATGCCTGCATGGCAGAGGTCTTTTGGAGTGTATCTTAGCTTCGCACTGGACTGGGATTTGCACATGGTAGATTTAATTTCACTTTTATTTATACTGACTTCAACTTGATAAATTCAGAAGAGTTGTTCTGAGCAGAACTGAGTGCCAGAAGCCAACCAGATGTGAAAGATTTAAAATGGAGCGAGAAGGAATAAGAGGAACTTCACTGGGACACTTTGTGGGAGTGACAATGAATTTCGGAGATTTGTTTCCTCTATTAGTCTTTTATCTTTGGACTAAAAATGAACCTCTCTGAAGTGAGGTACCTTCAGCCACCATTTCTTTTTCTAATTTCTCTTAAGGCCTTCACATTGGAGGCCTGAGCTCTGGAAATGTTCTTCCTAAGGAATTTTACAGATGGCATGAAAGGAGAAATACTGGATATGTTGCAGGAAGCCTTCTGGCTTTCTGGTTTATTTTTGCAGACACATACAGCTCAGGTCAGAAAAGTCTCCAGATTCTGGGGAGCTTCTCCAAACCCCAAGGTCTAAACACATTCATTTGTCTGCAGATGGTCTGAGAAAAGAACTGCCCTTCTCTTGAGCTCAAATCATTTGTTTTGGGGAAGTATCAAACAGCTGTAAGTAAATGCCAGGGAGCTGGGTCCAAGAGACGGCAGAGTGATAAAAGCAGATAGACCTGGACCTCAAAGGGACCAGCTTTCCTTTGTAGAAGTTCCAGTGCTGGCCTAAGTAGCACATTTCACAAGCGGTGAGCTGGCTGGCACTGCACAGACCTTCCAACATTATTTAATTCACTTTTCCACAGCCAGACCCGCCAGAGCCAGACAGGTGCTTAATAGCTGAGCAGGGCTAATTAAAACCACCCTTGCAAAATCGGACCAATGCCCTTTAAAAAAAATAAAATATTAATGATTGTCCCTCTGGAGCTCTGACAGAGCCTGTGGATGAATCTTCCCAGTACCCTGTGCTGTGCTGGAAGCTGGGGAGGCTGCTTTAGTACTCCCCATGCACTGAGAAAAGACAAGTTGGCAGGAGGTATACCAGGCACTTTGGGATGACCTTAAGTTTGGCTTTCTTCCCCAGGGTGAAGCTGGATGGATCACACACCTTATTTGCAAGGATGCGCCCTGGCTGCTGAAACAAACTGAGAAGAAAAGCACATGCAACAACAAAGCACAAGCCATTTAAATAAACATTAGTAAGGCTGCCAGCTGTGGATTTCTAGTGCTCTGCTGGCAGGTGCCTAATATTATGGGGCTTACCACTAGTCAGACGTGATCATGCCAAAAGGCTGGGCAGGCAGGCAGACTCTGTTTTCTTAACATATTCTGAACAGGACTAGTTAAGTGATAGTGAAGACAAAACCTGCAGTCATCACTCACCACCTGAGCGATGCTGAACATGGCACACACCTCCCAGTTTCTGTCTTCATACTAGGAGATTGTCAAGGAAGCGACTGTCCATCCTAAAGGCAATCTTACAAGGTAATCTTACATACATTAGTATGTAAGATTAAAAATGAAAAGCAGCATGTATGGACACCTGTTTTCCCCAGATGAAGAGCCAAAGCAGATACCCTAGAGGCTGACCCACAAAGAATCAGCATCAAAATCATCATAAAGTCTGGAACCTTTCTTCCCACAGCTTCCTTCAGATGCACCCAGACTGCTGAAATGTCAAGTCTGCAGGAATGAGGTAGAAGGGCCAATTTTTCATTGCCCTGCTTAGGGCTGATCTGTACCACAGACCTTGATAAAGGCTGGTGAGTACCCCAACACTCTGCCTGCTGACCTTTTAACTCTACCCCAGCTAAAACCATGACAAACCATATGATATTTCCTGTTAAAGACTGCCAGAAGGAAGTTACTTAACCAGAGCAATCAGGCACCCACAACAGCATTGCAAGTTAATGCCCTAGGGAGGTGGAAGTCACCTTGGAGGAATTCAAACCACTTTCAGAAGAATTCTTTCAGGCTGTCTGGCCTGTAGAAACACACAAGTTGTATTCAAAATGGGTTCTTAGGCTCATAGCAAGTTAGGAAGGAAGGGATTGAGAGGAGTCATCTATTTCAACACATTGCCAGGGCAGGATAAACCACATGAAGCTAATCTAAGTTCTTCAGAAGTCGAGGGCGACCTGTGAAGCACTGAAAACATGTATTGTCCTTTATCAGTCCCGCTTGAACCTGGACTACTGCGATCACTAGTCACAAGGCAGTGCTGCTTTTGAAGGCTTACTCCAAGGATTTCTCTCAAAAGCTTAAACAGGAGAGAAATGTGAGCAAAGTGATAAAAATTAGAGAGGTTGTGTTTGTTTCTCCAGTAAGTTAAGCAAAGGAGAGGGAGGCACTGCCAGACCACACAGTTCTGTTATTCAGGTATTTTTTTTATAAAAGGGAGACAACTGAGTTTTTGTTTCTTTGGTTCATAAATACAGCACGTGTGTGGTCTCCAGAGAAACACACCAGCCTAGGCTTTCCTACCCCTAGCCTCTTCCCAACCATTTTATGGCACTGCTAATACCTGGTGGTAATGTCATTAGTGTGTGTCTGTGGGCAAGGAAAATACTTCACATGGAATGACAGTAGGGCCTCTCTCCTGAAGGGACAGCTGCCTAGCCTCTCCTTTCTGTTATTGCCAGCATATTTCTTTGAGCCAGTGGTTTGGTGCCTGTGGTTAAATTTGCAGATGGCAATCCTGGCATTGGAAGGTCCCACGCCCTGGCTGGTGAGACCTGCAGAGCAGTTGTCTGTGGAAACGCCAGCACTTGCCCTAGCAACTAATCCTGTCTGTTGGATGGAGGGGACAACAAAAATACAGCTTGCACTTTATTACGGGCCGGGAAGAAGGATGCCACTTTGGTTGCCTTTGCACAACAGAGCAAGGCTAGACCTTTTGCAACAGCTGCCATCCTGTGCCAGCAAGTGACAAAAATTTCACGCTCAGGACAGCCTGAAGTGAAGAACCGAGGCTCAGATGCTAAAAAATGAATGCCAGCTAACTTCATTGCAGTCTCCCATTCCTTTCAGTCTTAAAAGAGACTCATAACCTCTGCAGATGAGGCACAGATGCATTTCATATAACTAGGTAGCTGTTACTTGTACAATACATGTTACTGTTGAGGGACAAAAGAAATGGCTAAGTGTAGAATTTCAGGCTTACCATTGGATTTCCTGCCTTTGCCTGGAACAAAATTATATCTGCGTCATTCAGTATATGGGAATTTCCTCTCTTAGATTATATAAATGTTATTTAAAGACGTACTGAGTAGATTTCAAAACATTTTAACTGTGGGAAGAAATGTTTGCCATCAACTTATTCAAAATATTGCATTTATTGGTGATGTTTGGGTTAAAGATGTTTGTCCCTGAGTTACAAGTCCTTGCTGTTCTGATACTTCTACGGCTCTTTTTTGCTGTGTTACTATAATATATTAAAATTATATATCAATAGATAACAAATATATACTATATTGTTATCAAACTTAAATGCTCAGATACTGACAGAATAGAAATATTAATTAACATTAACATAATTATTTATATTCCTCAGTATGTAATCGGGTATCCTGGAGAATTCCCCAGACTAGGTGCAGGATCTCTGTGACTGTATGCAACTCTGGCCAGCCACCCCCTTGCTCTGTGCCTCACCGCCCCGCAAACCAGCTTCATTTGAGATTGGTGACTTCTACAAGGCAGGTGTAAGATGAAGGTGAGAGCTGAAAGTAGCTGGCTCGCCCTTCGCACCCAGTGCCGTGATGAGGCCGCTTCCCTCCAGCCACCTGGGACCTTCCTCAGTCCCCTTTTCCAAAACTGCTGAAATCGGAGTCAGATGCAAGAATCCTCCCGACACCAGTGGAATGTGGCTCAGGCTCCCTGCTTCCATGAAGAAAGGGTAAATCTATGGTAGTTGCTTAAAACCACGCAAGGAAAGTACTGGGAGGAACAAGCATGGACCCTGGCTCCGTCCCCACCCAGCTAGAGAGGAGTAGATGGAAGAACACAGGTAAGAAGAAGCAGAACCTTATTTATGCAGAAGAATCTATTAATGCTAAACTAACCTAGGTCCCTGTACCAAATCAGTAACTCTAAACTAACCAGCTTTCCCTTCCTCCCCTATTCGTGTTGCTTTTCCTGAGAAATGAAGTTCGCATGCATTTCCACTGCTTTTGGACAGCTTTGTTCCTACTCCCAGTCACCTTTCTGCTCTAATTTTCACACTTAATGCAAAGCAGAACAGTCTCTGGTCCTTTAGGCAAACCATGGGACCTTTCCCTCTTCCCCACCTCTTAAATATAAAAAGCATGCAGCATAATCTTCCCTTCAGTCATGAAAAATACAGTATAATCTTAAGTAAATATTAGTGTTCTACTTACGTAAATACAAACTGCCATTGAGGGCTAAAGCACTGAGCCTGTCAAAACCCCAGACTGAACATATTTCTTTGGAAAGGACAGTAAGGGTCAGGAGTGAAAGATACTTTGGTGTTCAGCATGAGCTGGGGAAGAGTTCTGCTGGAAAGAGAATGGGCCAAATAAGAACTTCATCCTAGAGCTCTTGGAAAAGAGGGAAAGGAGACACTTCTTAGAATAAGGTTTTCTTGATTTATTCCTGAATAAGTATCTCCGGCTTGCCATTCCACCCCATTTCTTGCTGCCTGCTGGGCAGGGATATACAAGACACTGGTTTAGGACAAAAGGTGACCGATGAAGTGAGGACAGTGTCCTCCCCTTCCGCAGGCACTCCATCTCTGAGAAGAAGAGGAGGATGTCATAGCACCCACTGCCAAAACACCTCTCATTCAGATTGCCATGTTATAGACAACACTACCTCCCGCACCTAAGCTAGGAGAGGTATTTCCCTTCCCCATTCATTCTCTAGTACAGAAATATGCTGCAGATAACTAAGGAGGTAGCGAGGAGAGACACTGTGCTGTTTACCAGATTATCATCTACATCAGCTGCTGCTCACGAATTTTAACAGAACTAGATATTCTGGGAGCGCCAAATCTTTAGGTTTTAAAGGCACCCATGCCTAATAATCAGAAGAGGTCTTCAGAGCATTCCACTTGTCGTTAGTGAATCTAATGCTTCCAAACCCTCCAGCCCTGTCAGGTCCCTTCACAACCCAGCAGTGACCACATTGCCTTTGCATTCTTCTTTTCTTTCGTTCTGTAGCCCTCTGAAACTGTAACTTCACTGAGATGAGCACTTCTCAGTGTGAAAGATAGGTCTCATTTTGTGAAGCATTCTTGTACCTCTTCAGACAGCTTTATGGTTTCACCATCTCCTGGTGCTCATATCTGGCTCCCAGCCCCAGGCTCTCTGCTTTCATCAAGTAGAGCGGTCCCTTATTCTCATAGTTTATAACCAAGAGGTGGAGGTAAAGGGCAAAAGCCACCCGGCAGCCTATCAGCTTCTCTACTACTGTTGGGCTTTGGCTCTTCAGAAGGTCTGCTTCAAGCCCCATTACAGATAAAGGACTTACACAGCTAATTTGACCATAGACCCATTCCTGGTTCAAGTCCTTAACCAATCATTTCCCCAAAATTTCCTACAGTATCTTGGATCTATCCCACCCATTAGGTTCAGTATGATATTTATCTAACACAGCCTGGCCCTTTTATTTTCGCACCTGCACTTTATCAGCTGCATATGGATATTTCTGGTAAATTTATCCATCACAGAGTTGGTTTTCCCTTTGTCAAGAACTGGAGTGCTAACTATCTCCAGTTGCACATCACAGAGTGGATAACCAAATACAAAAGCACTTAGGGCTGTAAATTACTGATGATGACTGTAATCATGGGGACAACACATAACATCTTATTTCCAACTGAGTTAAGAGGTATGTCTAGCCCCAAGGAAACATTTGCCAGAAAGGGATAACACAGAAACTCTGCTGATCAAAGCCAAACATCCCTTGGCCCATAGGATTCCCATCACCTATCATGAAGTCCTTCATGGAGATCAAAGCATTTCATCTACACTAATGACTTGAGTCATGGTTTGAAGAAGGCACTGTTATTCTTCCCATCGTATTCAAGAGATCCTAAGTTGGAGGAAAATACAGCAACATGCCGAAGTCAGCCAAGGACTCAGAGCTACAAGTAGAACTTGCACCCTTCAGTCTCTGTCCTGTGCTTTTCTAGAACACCCTTCTCCCCCTGGCAGAGCAGGACAGGAGGGAAGGCTGGATCCTATTGCTGAACAGATTAATCCTGTCAATTTTTTATTAGTCTTTAAAGCATCAGAGACATTCTACACTTGGAACCTTCTGCATGTCCCATCATTCCTTTCTCTAAGCAATAATTTCAGATCCTTTTTTTTTTTTTCTGGTCTCATGACCCTTGATAATTCCCCTTCTCTGAGCCAAAACCCTCTTTGTTTCATAACGGCCATAACTTTGATATAGATATTAGATTTCAGAACAGAGCTTTGTCAAAAGAAGGTTTCTGAATATTGCTGACAACAGAAGAAGAAATCGAAGTATGCTGTGCATCTCTGCCTTCAGGTTCCTGCAGACAAGATTTGTCTTCCTATCAGATGTTTGTATTGTAGGTAGCACAGAAGTAATCAGCTGCTTACCCTTTTACAGAGCTGTTATCTTCTGACCCCCGTTGTCCAGAGGTGGGACAGTGGCAGTAAAACACATTCAGAAAAAGCCAAGTCCTACCTGGCAGGAATAGCCTCCAAGTGGTGACTTGAGAGACACTTACGGCCTTTTACATTGCTGCCTTTCACAAAAGCAATGTGCTAACATGGTGCTGCAGCTGGTCAGCCTGACATACGAACAGGCATTCAGGTTTGTTGACTTCATTGTGCACGCACGGCACGTTAGGTGTGCTCAGATCTTCCCCTAGGACCCACCAGCAGCATACACGCGTTGCAGTGACACTGCTTACCTCTATTACATGCAGGCCAACTTGCTATTTTTGGTGCTAATGTTTCTTTTTTGCCTACTCACTAGTATGATACCTTTCTGCATTTGTAAAGAGAACCTGAAACCACAAAGGCGTTTAAATGCCAAATCCCCACTGGCCTCAGTGGGATTTAGAGCCCCAAATACCTCTGTGAATCTACAAGTGGACAAAATGCCAGGAACCAGTCATAGCTAAAAGGCAGAGAGGGGGGAAAACAGATGAGCTCAAACTCCCAGCCTTGCAGTCAGACTAAACGAACCCAGCTTCTTCCCCCAGCTTTCCATCCTTAGTACATACAACTCTGAGCACGGGAGAATAATCACCTATACCCAGTTCCTCCTCCTAAGCCCTCCCCCACCCAACTCTGCTTTATGACACTGAAAGCATGCACAGCCCATTTTAACATTTTCCAGCCCGAGAGCTGTAGTCCAACCAGGGTGGGCAAACAAACGTCTCGTCACCGCCAAGTATGGTCCAACATTGGCTCCAGCAAGAAATTTCCAGCCACTATGGAGCCAGACACATTTACATTCCTCTATTTGAAGTAAAACCCTAATCCTTTGGAAGATTTGCAGTCTGAGCAAGAGCTGTGCTCTCACCCATGCCTTTAAGGTTTCTTTCTGTCTTGCAGCAAGGGGCAGCAGCAGACTTAGAAAAAGGGGCTGTTAAAGAAAATGGACTGGATGTTCATGAAGCAGGCTTTTCTTTTGTTTCAACTCTTTGAGGGCTGTTAAGCTTTTCACCGATTTATCTTCAGGATCTCACCTCTAGGAGATGAATGAAGCCTTTTTTTCTCCTTATTTTACCAGCAGGTAAACAAAAGTGTGTAGAAGGAAAGCATCTTGTCTGATGCCATCAAAAAAATTAAAGATTTCACAGCAGAGCCAGCATGGGAACTCAAGAGACTGGGTTCCAGTAAGCCCATTAACAAACATTGACTTAATACACAGGTTTGTCACAATTCTGATCACTTGAAAGGGTCATTAGCAGCTTTGCCTTTCCCTGCTGGTTGTTGCCCAGAATTGTCACTCACTCTCCCAGTAGAGGATTGCATCAGTTTTTCCTGCATCCATTGTGTTTCGCTCCTCACCCTCCACCTACTGGCAATTGGTGGAGTTCTTCTAAAAACTGGAATATATTTGGAAGTCAGAAGGAAGATGGTTCCAGCCTAGTAAGTGCATGCCTTAATGCCATAACTCTTCCAGCCCTTAGGAGCGATACACCTCATGTACCTGCCCTTCACTAGCAAATCGGTCGACACATGCAACATCCAGCCTTCTTGAATAGTGGAGTATTTCCATAGACCTTAAATTTTATGAAGTGGCCTTCCTTGCTAAGAATAAAACAACGGAAGAAATAAACAATCAGAGAGCTAGTCTTTTCATAGCATGCAACGCACCGGTTCATGAACTTCCTATAAGATCCAGAATCACGCAGTCAGTGTCTTTTGCAGGAAAGGAAGAAGTGCTAATGCAGATGAGCGTGCAGGGAATTCCTCCTGGAACTGCTGAATGCACTCAATACTCTGCCTTTCTCTCTAATTCTAAGCTCACTGACTGACAACCCACTTCTCAGCACTTCATGGGAACCAAGGCATCCAAATGGACAGAGGACATAGCTCCATGCTTCGCATTGGCCCCTCCACTCAGACAACAGGGCAGAAAAAACATCCAGAGTAAAACATGGCTGAGACATTTGAAGTCAACAATAGGAGCAGCAGAGCCTACCAGGCCTTGAAACTTGTCACAGCCCTGCACAAGTCCTAAGCGCTAAGCTGCCTATCTAAAGTACAGAACGTTAGCTCTGGTTATGTCTGGAAAAGCCTAAGAGAGCAAATTTCCACATTGCCATGCATGCAGAAATGTAGCGTGGCTGTTTCTGGGACCCACAGCTCTGGATCTAGCCAGGCATCATGCTGGCAAGGCTTTGGCAAGCCTCCTGTGGGCATCTCTGCCAGCACACCAGGGGCATTAGCACATCCAAGCCTACACCTTCCCTGTGACACCCAGCACCCTCTCCTGTTTCACTGCTGAGGCCAGGCTGCACAGATTACAGGAGAGCTTTGGGTGAGCACATGATGGTTATATTGCCCAGGCTGGGACTCCAGGATGTGGTTGTGGCCTGGAACTCAGCCTTGGCCCCCGGGCAAGATCACTGTAAGTATAAGGGCTCTCACTTCCTTCCTGATCAAGCCCAAGGACTAGAAGCAGTCTCAGAATGGGTCAAGTGAATGCCTTTTCACTCCTGGAATTCCATACAGATTACCTAGCAAACCATAAATGAGTCCTGCTTCTGGATTTCCAGTCAAGGGCTTGGACTTGCTGACCTAGTCTCTTGTTTCTTTCAGCACAGACATTGTGAAACTCTGACTTTCCTGTTTTCTCTCTCCTTAAAAAAAAAAAAATATTAAAAAAAAACTTTAAAAGAACCTTAAAGGTTCTTTTGCTGGCTAGCCTTACACATCAGCTTTCCAAGCAACATTACCACAATGGTTTCTCCTTTCAAATGTCAGGACCAAACACTCCTGCTTATTTTGTGTCTGCAGATAGTTCATCTACCCTTTTCAGGAGGATGAAGGAGTGCTTGATGTAGGGAGCAAGGGTTAAACCTGAAGGGAAACATCTTCATTCCGTGCTAAGGCATTATTCTTCCCACACTTGACTCACATCACCTCACCACTACCCAGGTAGCTGTGAAAACAGAGTGAATAAACCTGCTGCAAAACTCATACACGCAATATTCTCATTATTTTAGCTTTGGCCAGCTACAGGAATGTGGCAAGACTGTCTTCCCAGCAGTAATACAGATCTCCAGTCATACTCTCCAGCTCCTTTCGATCATGTGCTAACCCTTCTAAGGTTGGGCAATATGTGACTGAGTGGTGGCAGTGGTGCTTCCCGAGGCCTGCAGTGACGGAGTTACCTGCGTGTTGGCCCTCGGTTCTCTGGGCCTGATGGAGCAGTGGCTGAAATCATGGCGCATTTATCTGCATAGCAACGAGCTAAGAGGAACAGGTAGCGGGAAGATAAATGTTTCTTTATAAGAACTCTCCAGTTCATGCCAAAGATCTGGATTCTCCCATCACAATTTAGGGTCTCTGTTTCCCCTCCTGAGAACCTTTCTGTGAAAGGCTTACATTAAAAGATACATATGCAGAAGTCCGCTCTGTAGGCAGTACTGACCATGCCTGTTGTCGTATCCTGGCTATAAACAACATATGCCTCCAACTTCCCTTGCTAGCTCAGGCGTATTGCAAAAGCGTCACAGATCCCAACAGTCATCTCAGTGCACTTCATATCACCAGAGAAATAGAATCATATATAAAAATTAATTAATTATTTCAGTTTCAGATCTTGTAGCCTGTGAGAAGGAGTAGCTCTGGAAACAGAGACATTCCAACAAGATTACAGTTAAGTGGTTAATAACCTCTGATGAGGATCATTAGAATCTGAAAGGAAAAACAAAACAATACCGAGGAGGGGGAAAAGGGAAAGGCAAGCTGGTTCTTGTTCCACAGTGCTACAGCATCTGCTGCTGAACAATTCTAGCACTCAACCAATTGCAATACCATACAAGTCCTTCCAGCTCCATGCCTTTCCAACCTTTGCAGGCTATGGGCTACACTTATTTCAGACTAACACTACAATTCCCAGCAATTTCCTTACTATTGTGCTTAAATCACACCCAGAAGAGAAAAGTAATCCAGCTTGTACCATCTCAGTGAACTGGACAAAGCCAACCTCTGCCCGTTTGAGAGAGTCAAATGTGTTAACGTTAGACAAATAGTTTCATCACAACTTGATCAGAAATTATCATATTTTCCAGTTCTTTGACAAACTGTGTCACAAAAAAAATAATCTCTCCTTGCCCAAAAAAGAAAGAAGTCTGTGGCAGAGCCAACTCTGACACTGCAGGATAACTTCCCCATCCCCTCTCCACCCCACCACCCCCAGGTCTGGGTAGAACATTGCTCCTTACAGCAAAGTGTCTAGCTGCTAGTACAAAATAAACATCAGGTCCATTTTGCTGGCAGGACAAAAAGCCCTAGCCCTCCACGTAGAATGGGGCTTGTACCTGTGGAATACCACAAGGAATCACTCTATGAGTCTATAAATGTCTCCATGCTGCCCTCATAGCCATGTTTCTGAGAGGGCTGCATGGGTTCTGACTGGGCGGAGTAAGTCCGAAGAGGAGATGGTACAGGGAAGCAGACAGCTCTTCTTGATCCTTTATGTTCCTTTAGAGTTTTTTTTAATAGGTTGAGAAAAAGGCACAAGCAATTTTGACAGCTTCTTTACGGCATTTTCCAGAAGCCTGAAATGGGATTCAAGTGACAAACCTCTAAATTCCTGTAAAGTTCCTCTGTATGCCATGGCAAATTAGGAATTTGCTGTCCAAACCACATATACTGAATTGGCCCTGATCCTGCTGCATTGACATTCTGATGTGTTTTCCTTTCCCTCCGTTTCATTCCCTTTGGCCAACTACAATTGTTACACATCTGTGAATCATGACTTCCTCGTCATCGAGGCTGACCCACTAATAACAGCATTATTTGCATTACAGTCAGCCTATTTTGCTAGACATTGCGCAAAAATCTAGAAAATGACAGACCTTCCCTCACAGAGTCATCAATAGAATTAGACGTGTCTGCCTCTTCTTACACAGAGAAGTGGGAGGTTCTTGAATTCATGTACGTGTTTGTTCAGTGGTTGTCTGAAAATGGTACTCGGAGCAGTCCCTTGATTAACTAGTTTCTACACCACACCAAAAGACCACCCTTCATGACTCGATTTGCCTCTCATCATCAGAAAGGTCAAGGAAGCAATAGGTCATGAACGTTGAATCAACCTCTTGCTGCAAGAGAATGTGATAAGGAACATTCTCTGCTGATGTTTATGCTCTCTTTTAATTGGGCCTGACCTGAAAAGTGCTCTTTGTTTGTCCACTGCTACCCTGATAATCTTTATGATGGCCACTTTATTTTAGAGTGACTGATGTTTTTCAGAGCTGATGAGGAACACTTTTGCAATGCTTATAAGTACACAAATGATGGATGATCTGTCTGTCTGTCTTTCCCTTGCCACTCATCCCATCCTCACTGACAACTGTATGTGAATCTACATGGGCCAAGATCCTGTAGACTGTAAGAACCCCAGTGAAGTGAACTGCCTGAAATAGGCATGGAAGTGCTTTAAGGTTTAGCAACATCAGGCCGAGCATAGAAGATGTTTTGGCCATCTTTTCCACTTGGGAAGCACAAATATGGTACTGCAGGTAGTCATGAAGAAGTTCCTAATATATCCGTTCACTGGGTGCCGTCTGCAGATAACGAAGGACACTCAGCCTGCCTTGTCTTCTTGTGATTTATCAGCCACATAAATAACATCAATTAGATGTTATTACCTCTTTTCCCAGACTGAATTGGCATTTAAACGTGCAGATTCATTACTGGTTTTCCACATCACAAATCAACAAGACGACAAGAAAGAGTTTGCACGGTAGAATTGAAATGGGTGCTAACAGACATTAATGCCAAAGCTACTAGATTCTTAACTTTTTCTTCCAGTTTTTTAATTAAGAAAATTTAGATGGCTCCAAAGATGTTCAGTGCATTTTTTTAAGCAAAATTGACCTTTGAACGTTTACATAAATAAAAGCTATTGGAACTACTGAAAGGTGTTTCCCTCCTCACTGTACACAAGAAGAGTCACATCAATTAGCAAAAAAAGATATAACTGTCATGCTCTGACAACTGCTGGGGAAAAATACTTAAATATTTATTGTCCATATTCACCACCTAAAAGTTTTTTGGAACAAGGTACAAGGGAAGAGGATAGAAACCCTCAACGTTGTTAGCTCAAGAGAACGTGAATTCTCTGGGATACGCGTTCCAGTCAAACCTTGAGCTGTGGGTTGGCCATCGCTATAAGAAGGGAAAGCTTTGTCTGTTTTATGTAAAAGGTCAAAACAGATGGTCTGATTTCTGGCCTTAACGATTTCGAATGAAGCCTTATATCCTTTCTTCTGTTGAGAATATTTCTAGATCAGACTGCTTCAGACCTCCAAACACTTCTCAAAGTCCCCACTCTCAGACTCTTCCCAGCGCTGCCACTTTGAACAGCCCAGGCCACATACTCTCTCCTTTCCCCCTGCTTTTCGCCCATCTGTGGAAGCCATCTATGTCTCTGGAATAACTTTCCTATACTAGGTAAAATATCCTCAAAACTGGGTGCTGAGTGTTCACAGCCCTCCAAGAAGCATCTTGCAGCCGATCAGTTACTACTGCCTACATATTTGAACCAAAAGGGATATGTTTCTTGCTGGCAGACTGTGGAGACTTGCTGAACCTGAGCCAAGAAAATAGATGAGGCAAGGGGTGTTAAAAGCTACCGTCTCGCCTCTTCTGCACATTACACGCACGAGTGCCTTCAGCACCCAGGGCCTGGAGCCCAGACAATTCGCTGAAAGTCTAATGCATTTCAGATAAGGCCTTTGACTATTACCTGGATTGACAGCCAGAGAATGGGAGGAAAAATCCAGGCTCCGGCCTACGCAGCCGAGCAGAAAGTATCCCAGTTCACAGGCTAACCTAGGTCAAGTGATTTGGCGCCTGCAGTGTATTAAAGCTATTTACAAGAGAAGAGAGGGAGGGATTTACAGAACTTGAAGGGAACCAACTCTCCCAGTGAAAATTGGCTTTATTATTTTAATTCATGATATGTCCTGGCTCTGTGCCCACGGTCAGGGTTGGAGAGGCACTGTCTTTAGTAGAAACAATGGAAAAATGAACAATATTTCTAAACCCCCTCTGCTTCACAACTACCCAGCTCACGTGCTTTGCTTTCATTCTACGGACCGTCACCAGAAAGCTGTTCCTTCAGGCTGGAGGTGGAAAGAATCAACTCTGCAAGTTCCCAAGAGCCATGTGTGTGTGTATACACACTCTCAGACATATCTGAAAGTACCAGGACAAGGTGAAAGGACTACCACGTTCAGAGCCCATGTCAGGAAGACAAACAAATCTCTTGTCCAGAAAGACATAGGTGCAGATGCTTCAGTAAAGCTCTCCCAGTCAAAGCCAAACTGGGAACTCCAGAAAGACAAATGCTCTTGTGAGGTTCCAGCCATCTCCTGTGTGAGCCGGGATGGTGTTTCACACACGGTGAGTGCTCTCAGTACTAGCTAGGCCTGGGGGACAGATTGCAGAATCTGCCAAAGTGCTGAAAGGTAATGAGAGGTTCGGGACTGATGGAGTTGACTCCTTCTAACTCTTTCCAAGGCTAAGCCTTACCTGTTAAAGCCCAGCGCACCCCCCTGCATCACAGTATAGGATCCTCTCCTCGTTTGACTGTCAGCCCAGAGGCAGAGAAGGGGCGCAGTCACTCCAGGTGGCAAAGGTGGGCTGGGAGCTCCGGAGTGACAGTAGCCAGTGCACTGTCCTACACCAGTGCAAAGCTCCCAACTTCTCCAGACACTGTTTATCCGGTAGGAGAACCGAAGGGGGAATTAGTCCTGAAGGAACTGGACACACATCCTCTTTTGGGGTCTTAGAAAGCTGCCTTTCCCACCACTTTTTGTTTGTCTCCCATTTATTGTGTGCCATCACTGGCTATAAGCTAGCTGACACTTCTGCCAAGTCTGTTCCCCACACTGCTTCCCAGCTGAGACACGGACCCTGCCTCACGTTTCCATGAGGGGCTCGTGCCTCATGCTGGGGTGGGTGCTGCCTGCCACGTGAGTGGCGGCAGTCCTGCGCGGGACAGGCTTGGCGCCCCGTGACCCTGCTGGGCTCTAGATGGGAGCAGACAGGGCTGGGAGGCTCTGTATGAATTACACTCAGCAGACTGGAACCAGCACCAGTTCAGTGATTGGGTTAGTCCTCATGGTTTGATCTGAGCACAGACATACCCTATCAGGACAATAAGCATAATCATTCTCTAGAACATCTTTACTCTTTTCCCTCTGCTTCTATTTTCGCTTTTCACTTTTCCTTTCTCTTCCTTTCTCTTTTTTCTTCCTAGGTTGTTTGTTGGGAAATCTAATATTCTGTGACCAACTTGCCCCCTGCCCTTGCCTGCCCCCCACCCCATTCCCTTCTGCTCTTTGATCTGAAGATCAAAGTGAGAAAACAGCCCAAGCTGGTGACAGTAAGAAAATCAACACACGCGTGGAGAAAAAGAAAACACCTACTTACAAAGAGGAATAGTAGTATCTATTCCTCCACTTGTCATGGCCCCCACATGCAGCTCTGCTCCTCGATTCCCCGATCTTGTCATAGAATTCTGACAAACGTCCCTGACTGACCAATGCACAGTTTTTGGAGTAACTTGGGAACTCCAAGTTGTGGACTACCATCAAAAACGTGTGTTTTTCTTACAATTAGTTCAACCACTTTCTGCTGCAAGGCTCCAGTTCTATCATTTTTCTCCAGCGCTGCACTATCAAAGCGCGTCATAGGGTTATTGAATCAGCTGCTCCTCATCGCAGAAGAAAATCAAGTCCCATAGCCCCCGTTCTGCGCTGGCTTACTGGATCAGTGCTGCCTAGATAGCAGGATGCCACAGGATGAACCACCAAGAGCACCTCTCTAAGTCTAAGGGCTTTGCCCTTGGAAAACTCGCTTTTCAGTTCTGAATCAGAATCTGCTTAGCTGAGAAATGCAAGCGGGACCTTACTCTGACACAGCATAGATCCTCCACAGCAACTTTCAAATCAATGGCTGAAATGCATTTTTGTTTCTGATGGCTATGATACCTCACGTTTATTAGACCAGGAACTTGATTTTTCCAACACCCCACAGACACTTATCCGTGGCCCACTATCACTGTTGTCTGATTCAAGAGCAGGGTAAGGACAGCCTGTACGAGCAACTACAGTCATCTGAGACCCTGACACACTTCTCCACAGTAAGTATAGGTGCAGAGCAAAGCATAACATTTTGCTGCTCAGGCTGAGTTTCTATGATGAAAAGGATAGTTTTGGTCTGCCAGGAAAATAGTCCAGGCCCTTTTTTTTGTGATAATTGCTTAGCAATTACAAAAAAAAAAAGAGCAAAATAAATGGCAGGGGGAGTGGACATTGCCTACTGCAAACCAAGGGCTAAACCCAACATCCCCGTGGGTCGTTAACTCACTATGGCTGTCAGCACTGATCATAATCATTTGGTCACTCATCACAGGAAAGCAAATGGTCAGGCCACAGCATGTCCCATAGAATCAACATGCTAATTATTATATTCGGTCTCAGTGGAATAAGCCTGCTATTAAACTCCCAGAAGTCTCACAAAGCTAAAACGTTGTCCTCCAGCAATGCCAAAGAGAGGCCCAAGGAGGCCTGGAGCAGTATCCCTGAGGTTTCTCTTTGGTACATCTATCATGCGTTCTTGTTTTAGCAATGACAAATAACACAGCGCAGCAACGTGGACATCTCTCACCGCGCAAAGACATGGTGTCATAACGCCTCCTGAGAGCCTTCATGATAAGCTCTCTTCCACACCACTTCCCCTGTCCAGACTCAAGAGGATTTTCTGCCTTCCCAGAACGATAACAGGAGCACAGCAGTTCTGGTATTGGTTCTGAGCGGTGACTGTTAATTTGCCAGACACATCATTTGCAAAATGTTAAAAGGTTGTCTCTTCTGCAACAGCCTGTCCTACCTACCGCAGCAGCCCTCTTCAGCTCTGCCCCGCGCTGCTCATCACGGCGCTGGCAGGAGGCCAGCGCTGTCACTCAGCGTAAGGCAGATTCCTTGTCAGCATGCTCTTTAGCCATCACAACACTGTCAGCCCTGGCGCCTAGGCAACTGTGGGAGGATGCTTAACGAGGTCCAATTTGTCTGGCTGTAAGGGGGGAGAAGCCAGGAACGTGTTGCAGGATGTGTCCTGAAAAAAAAAAAAAAGAACTAAGCACTTGAGGCAAGAGCTGTGGGAGCCAAGGAGAAAGATAGAAGAAGCTAAAGCAACAAATAGCCTCTTCTTCCCCTGCGCTCTCCCTGTGCCCCCAGGAATCTTACAGGTTAAACACAGGACCCTCTGTCTCCATGCTCAGTTCTGTCTCCTCTCTCTGAACTCCTTAATCCATTTTTGCAACTCCTGGCTTTGCACCTACTCTACAAACAGCCTTCTGCTTAGCATGGCTAAATGCATTTTTGTCTAGCACATGGTAATTAAGACATTTAGAGTGAGGCACTTTTATTCTGCTTCCTACTGGGAGCATGAAATGCTGTGTAGCTATTATGTGCACATTGGGGATAACTCTGACACTCAGCTTCCTTGAGAATTCCTCCAGCCAAATGTTATTACAGTGCAACAATTCACCTGTCTCTGTGTAAATCCTGCAGCTTTAGCCACACCATCCTCACGCCTTTCTGCCAAGCTACATCCTGCTTTTTTAATATCAGCGACTAATTCGCCACTCCACTTCGAGTCACATTAAAAGGTTTCACTCAGGGCTGTGTCTGGTTAAAACAAAACAGAGCACAGCAAAAATTGCTTCTAGCTAAAAGAAACATTCTTTCAATATTATATCACCATTCCTTTCCATCACACCTCACCTTATGGTCCCAAGGCACTGAACGAGAACACATTTTACCCGTAAGTAGAAGATGGGTAATCCTGCTTTCCTATGAGTTCACAGACACCCACGGTAGGGAGAGGGGGGGTGGAATTTCCACTTTAGTTGGGACGGGAAAGATGAGTTCAGGTGGAAATGCAGAAGCTTTCCCTTGACACACTGGCCCATCACTCCAAATCACCAAATGAGAATGGTTACTTCACCCGGCTTCGCGTGACTTCAGTCAGGAAAACACCCCATCTCCCAGGTTAAATTCAATAGCCAGGCTATTCGTGCAGGATTTAGGTAGTGAAATATAGCTGCCTCTGCTAGAAATCAAACTCAAGTCAGTTCTGTTGCTCACTGGGATTTATTAACCTGGAACAAGAACAGGCTAGAGCAGTTACAAAGGTGAGACAACCCAGGAGATTTGAGGATGGAAGAGCAGAGCAAACTGCGCAAAGGGCTTCGCTTTGCAGATTGCTGAGGGTGGAAGAAGGTGCCTTACACAAGGTATCTTCTGCTCTTTCGCTTAAACCACCTTCTTACTACTTTATTTGCAAATGTACGTTAGGGGACATCTCCCGTATGGACAGATCAGCCTTTCACATAAAAGGCTGTCGGTTACTGTCACCTTGAATTAATTGAAGCAATCGCCTGTCAGCACACATTAGCTCAGAGAGGTTGGAACCAGGTTAGTGATCTGCCTGTTAAATTACCAGAAGGCTATTGTTTGATCATATCTTCCAGCAAGGAATTTTTTGCAATCTTTCCATGGGAGTTTGCTATCAAATGTGAGCCTGGAAGCGCGTGAGAAATGGAGGATCCTTGTCCCATCATGAAAACAATTTAATGTACTCTCTCAAACATGAACAATTAAAGACAAGGTAGGAATGCACTCCGTTGGTTGGGAATCTGATTGAAACTCCTTTTCAACTTGAAAATTCTGGGGAGCTTTGGGGCATTCGGTGATTTGATCCTAGCTTATTTTAAATCCTAGTGGATTCAAACACTTCCAGATCAGAAAGACATGCACAAAAGCAGGCTGGCTTTAGCTGAACTGAGTCCCTTCCATACTTTCCCAACTCGGTGTGACAACTCTAACAGCACAGCCGAATGAACAGGATACTTAGTCTTGTCTTAATGCAAATCCATGAAAGCATTTAGATATTCCTGGCCTGCCTTTGACTATGGTTGATGCTCAGAACTGCTCTTATTCCAACATGCTTCCTTTTTCTGCATCCAGACAAATACAACAAACCCAAGTCCTGAATAAAGCTTATCTGGTTCACCTGATTTCCACTTACTGTTGAAAAGGGCATCTGAATGCCTTCTGTGCTTGAGAACTAGCAGAGACCAAGGTACAAACCAGCACAGTAACTAGCACACGACTCGGTGAGTATTCACTCACGGGCTCTGCCTCTGCAAAACTACAGCTGAGGTTCAGGCAGGAGCTTCCCCCGCTCCAAATGACCATGACTGCCAACGACACCGCTGATCTCTCAGCTGCGGGAGACCCCCGATCACATACACTGGGACATGATTGCCTCATTTAACCCCCTGCCAAGCTCCGCACAAGGTTCTGTTGCACACCACCGCAGTACCTCCCCAGTGATTTCAGCCCAAAGAGAGGGGCGTGCTTCTCCCAAAAGGGCATTCTAGACTCCTCTGAGCACTTTTTACTCCTGCAATAGACTGATCAGCTTCAGCAAGACTCAGAACACAGAGTTTGCAAGGGCGACTCAATGAGCAAGAAAGGTTTATCACTCGTGTGCGCTGAGCGTGAGGCAGTACGTTGGGGTGGGGGGGGGGTAAAGGCGGCAGGAGCAGCCAGCCTTCCTGCAAAACGCATTTGTAGCTGTGGCTGGGGGCACAGTGTCAGGAGACAGCCTCCACGACTGCAGGGAGGCAGTGGCATGTAACGCTGTGCGAGACACATGAGCCGTGTGGTTAGCAGAGCTCAGCCCAGTGTTTGTGTTGCGCCTGTGTGCCTCAGGTCATCTCGGGAAACACCTGCTGTGTAGGTGCCAGACAGAGATGATATCAAATGAAACTTTGGCACCAAAATTGACATACTTCTGCAAAGCCAATTTACATTCCTTGCTCTGGGCTTTTGGAGCCAAAAAATGGAAAAAAAAAAAAAAAAGATCCAAACTTGACTCCATGGCTCCAGTTTGCCTAGCATAGTTTCCCTGGTATAATGCTAAAATGAGGTTCTGGCTCACAGTGCTGTGTCCTAGAAGAGTCCCCAGTGGGTATTGCAAAGTCTATCATAAGAGCAGACTGGGAACAAGACAGCAATTATGAGATTGTGATGAAAAATGGTCTATTTGTTGGATTGCCCAACCCTGTTCCCATCTTTGTCCTCAAGGGCTTCTTTGCAGGCACTGTGATTTGCTTTTTTTTTCTCAACGATGTTGGTTTGGAAAAGAGACTCCTTCTTCCCACCCTCCTGACACGCGGTCCATGTGATCCCTCCTTCCCTCCCTCATGCGCTGCACGCTCTGCCCTGTAGCAGCCGGGATTCTCTGCAAGGGGGATCAGCAGATTCACAGCCCTAGAGAAGCTACCCCAGAGATGAAGAACCATCAGATAGTACTTGAAGGTTTATTGTTACCAAATCGACTCTGTTGGCTGCACATAGAAAATATAGGGTTGGGTAATCGGCATTTTCTGGCCTTGAACTGTGAGTTATTGCTTGTACCTAGGCAAAGCTGGTTTTAGAAACCCCTTCTACTGCAAGGGCTTCAGCAGCTTGTCACACTAGCCCCGTCCAAGGGTAACTGTCAAAGCGTAATGAATACAGCCTGGCTTCTGTCTTGATCTTTCAGCGTCGCAGTCTCCGACAAGTATGTAGCTAGAGCATCCAAAATCCATTCTTTTCTTATACTAATAGCTAACAGCTTGGTGCCCCACCAGCTCCATTCCCAATACAAAACATAAGTTAATAACCTAGCACTAGGTTGTTTTCCTATAACATACGGCTGAGGTAATAATATAAAATAACATACACATATTACTGATGTGCATTATAATGCAATGTATTCATTTGCCCACTTGTTCTGTCTTTTGCCCGCTTGTTTCATGAAGGCACCATCTTAGCATAACTATAGTAACACAAGAGTTATTTTAACAATAAATATATTTCTTGTTGTTTAGGCGCCTCGTTCAGACCTGGCAAACACTTAGGCGCATATTCGGCAAGCCGCTACTCGCTGCCTGAAGCGCAGCACGAGGACTTTGGTTTTCCAGTTTTGTCTGTTCCCTCCGCCTGCCTTCTGTAGCATTGCCACAGGCTAGCAGACATCGCCAGGAGCACACGCGTTCTTTGCTGACAGCGTCTTTCTGCTTCTCAGCTCACATTCTGCCCAAATACTCATACTTAGCTCTCAGACTTAACCATCCATGTCCGATATGTTCTTGCTGCCGTCTTTCTCCCTCTGTGGCCCTTCTGACCATCTTTCCTCCTTTGCTTTCCCTCTCCCCCCATCCTTCTGGATCTGACCTGTGCAGACACAGCTCAGTGCTGGCATGTCCTGCCCTGCGATTTGACGGCTCCTACAGTTTCAGTGACCTGATTGTCTAGAGGAGCTTTGTAGCTTCTTACATTTCTCCGGAATGAAGAGCGGGTCTTACTCTTACAGCTTCAGAGAAGTTTCAGACAGCCCATAGCATCGTAATATTAACCTGTTATGCTCTTTGAGATTAGCACAAGCTTTTAAAATGAGATGCTTAAGAAATGAGACTTCTGCTTTCATTGAAGTCCATGAAAGCCAAAAGCAGCCAAAATTATATGACCTTTTCAATTCATTATATGAATTTTTCAGAAACTCCCCCTTGGCCTCTGCAGTTTGTACCCAAAGCAAATACGCTCAGGCTATAAGTCTGGGCTGAAATGATGGTAATACTCATTAGAGTATAAAGGCTTCACCTTTACGAGTGAGGCCACAGAAAAATACCACTGAACTGATTATTTAAAGAAACACATTTTATCTAGTTTTTATTGATTTCTTTTCTGAGGTGCTGATTTGGCAAATACTTATACAGGCGCATAACTGAAGGCCCTGAGGAATGCCAGGCAGCTCATTATTTGCAGGAACGGAGGGCCTTTTGTGCCAGCTAAATAATGAAATATAGATTTGCAAACCTGTCGGTGAGTAAGCAGTTCTTTCATTGACTATTATTCCATCTTTGCTATGGGTTTGTGTTAGGCAGCTTGCACTGGCAACAAAAACCCCAGTGGTGAGTAGATTCAGAAGATTTCCTAGTCCTTTCCCAAGTGGGTTTAAATTTCACTTTGGGCAGAGTTTTATTTTCACTGTTTCTCCTGTAATTTTCTTTTCTGGGCAGGAATGTTTCAAGTCTTCGCTGCTAATGAGGGTTTATGATTCAAACTAATCTTGTTAATTCTCCTCACTGTAAGAACGACTCAGTTTATCTACACATGGATTGCTTTTCCCAAGGCAACCAAACGCAGTCCTGCCTCACTCACGAGAGGCACTAGCCCATCTGGATATACATCTGTTATATTATATGTTATTATATAACATATATATAGTATTATATATATGTTATATTCTGCTGCAGCAAATTGTGTCACCCTTGAGCTCCTACCCACACAGATGTAAGGTTACTCATCTTCCTGGTTACTGAATGCGGGTCTGTGTACATGCACGTATGAGCTGTGGGGAGGCTTTGGAGGACACCTACCACTCCAGTGCCACTGCCCAGCTTTCTCGGAGTTGTGCTACCTAATGCGTAGCCCAGTCCAGCTGAGGCTGGAGGTAAAAGCACTACCACTCTGAAGACGAGGGTTTTTTGGTGCAGACGATACCCCTTAACCTAGCTGTGTGCAAAAGTGTAGAGTCTTGGGTGGGACAAGCATTTCCAGAAGGTGCTATTCCTTCCTTTGGCAGATCCTCCTGTACAGTCTGGTTTCCTAAATGCCTTGTTAAGGCATCTGAAAGGAGACATTGACTTGGTTTAGTATTTGTTTCCGACAACTGCACTTAACTTAAAAGCAATGAAACAGACGGAAAAGGTAATAAAGCCTCAAGATGAAAAATGCAATGCAAGGAGAAGCTATTGCTACTCCTGCGTCGCCCCAGGAGATTCAGAATTGCACACTCCTTTCTTCTAGTTAGAAACTGTTTAAAAAACAATTGGCCATCAGGAGTAGCAGCTCAACAACTCTGAAGAAGGAACAAACACAGCAGAAAAACTGCCCTGTGCTGCAGCACTGTAACCACAGGGCTCAACAGGAGCTTCTTTTACGCTCGTGCTCCCTAGCACGACTCCTACAGTCCAAGACAGCCGTGGGGACCGACTGCATTGAAGCAGCAGCAAGTACTCCTTGTGCTTAGCCAGATTTGACAAAAGCCTCATGGGCAAGCCCTTGTGACTCTGGCATGTGGCTCAGCAGAAGCAATTGGTTGCTGCTACCATCACTGGCCAGATCCTGCAGCAAAGTCTTTCTGTTCCCTGCCCGTGCGCCTCCCCAGTCCATTCCTGCCGCAGTTGCACAGGCACTTTGGGAAAGGGCTCCCATTTTCCTATACCCAACTCTGTCTAGAATAGGAAAATGTGTTTATTTTTCCTCTTCAAAGACCTTGTGTTTTCTCTCTTCTCATTTTATTTGTAAACAAAGAGGTGGGAACAGCCTCCTGTGGGATTATTTCTCCAAGAGAAGTTTTTCCTGCATTTCATTATCATCTTTCCCTACACTCTTCTCTCCACAGATTTCCTTATGTTCATATCTAATCATAACAGACCGCTTGCCATATGAGACAATCCAAGACAAATAGCCAATGGGAGAGATTTAGGCTGTATCTTTCTAGGAGGGATGTGTTTGCAGGAAACCAACAGACAGCCCCCAGGGAAAAAAAAAAAAAAAAAGAATTATTAT